>JALBZZ010000008.1:0-145288 GCA_038051095.1 Globisporangium irregulare
GGTGTCAGTTTCTTATCGGGCTGGAGCTTGCACTGAAGGGGCACCTTAAAACCCCACGCGGGACTCGTTCCACCCCCCCCCCCCCCCGCCCCCTCCCCCCCCCCCCCCCACTCTTCATAATAAGCAAATCCGTAGTTCATATGCGTAAGATCGCGAAGAGCGCCGCCTAGACGTAGGAACCACCAGAAAATCGTTCAGTAGACACCCACACACTCACACCAGCCATTCTCATGTCCACAATGACTTGAAGTGCGGCAACATCTTGATCGGTATGGATGGCAATGCGAAGCTGATTGACTTTGGACTGAGCGGTCTCGTGAATGAGGCGGAGATCCAGATCGAGGCCAAGAAGATCGGCGCTGTGCATTGGAAGTTCCCCAAGTGCTTGGCAGGTGGCCGATCGCCCTTCGCCTCGGACATAAATTCACTCGCGATGTGCATCATCAAGGCCGTGAGTGGCGACACCCCGTGGGATAAGATGCCTTCCGCAGCAGTCCGCTTCCAGGTGATAAAGGAGAACCCCAAACCTGCCGGACGCGATGAACGAAAAGCAGCGGAACCTCGTTCAGCTCATGACGAAGCACGACCCGACTGCACGTGTGAGGATCGCGTTCGTGCTGAACAAGCTGAGTGAGTTTGCGCAAGACAAGAAAGAGAACAACGGTAGCACTCCGTATAGTGCGGTGTAGCTGGGGTGAGGGCGGCGCGACTTGCTAATGGAGAATGGTACAACTTGTGGAAAGGAGAGGTGTATGTATGCAAGGAGAACCCTGAGTCCCTGAGCAAGCGCCTGTGCAACGCGAGCGAGCCCATTATTGTCGGTATTGATGGATAGTAAGTCCGCTTTTCGTACCAGCACACAGCAGCAGCGCGTCATTAACTTACTAGAACGAGCTAATGGAGCGAGATGCAGGCATGAGCTGCTCAACCACAGAAAAACATTTTTTTGATGAGGACGCAGCCAAATTACATTTGAGAGACTTCACTGTAAGCTCGTCCAGGATCTGCGACAGACCCAGATCAAAGTCCTCAATTAGCAACCACGAGCGGTCAAATCCATACACTTTACATTCAATTCCCAAATGGGGACCAAAAATGAAGCCATTATTTGATCCAAGCGATTCATGCCATCACTGCTTCAAAACAGCAGCAACGATGAAGTGAAGAGCGAGCCGTCCTGGCAGATGAAGCTCATCGCCAAGCCAGCACTGTGTGGATCCAATTGGTCTTACACCTACAGTAATGGTTTTGCAGCATGGGCGCCGCATTTTCATTTGCAACCTCCAGTCTTCATCGGCCTATTCAATAGGCAAAGCAGCCAGTCGGGTGCAAGCTCGTAAAGAGCACCTACCATCAACATGGGAGATGCTACGAATCTCTCCACGTTTATCCTTCATGCTGGTCAGGATGACGACTCTTCAAATCCCTCGCCGATGTGCTAGCTGAGCTGAGCGATTGATTGATCGATGACGCGCATGGATTCATCTACGATTGGCGGAGTAGTTGCGGAATGAGGGGAGGGGGAATCGAATAGACAGCGTGGTTTCGGAATGAGGGGAGCTACCAACTGCAACTTGCATTCTCTCATTCAATTCGTCAAATCACCGCATTCATCCAATCCTGAAAAGCTCCAAACGCCAAACGCCACAAAGCCACAGCGGCAAGGAAGGAAGGAAGGAAGGAAGGAAGGAAGGAAGGACACCGTTCATCGAGCTATCGCTGAGCGTCTCCATTCGCAGATTCTCCTGTTCGCAGACCCACAAGCAAGAGACAGACACACACCTGCACTTGATAAAGATGCTGTCACTGCTACCCCGTGTGCGAAGCGTGAGAGGCGTCGCCATTGCGCGCAAGAGCTACGCTCACCGAGGACTGCGCTTGCTGTCCACGACAACGACGACGCCACCGCCACCGATTGATTATGATGGTGAGTTTGCAAATGTGCTAGCTGTTGTATCCCTGATGTGTCAGTGAGCTGGTACTGATGCAGGCTGCTTGTAGATTCGCCCGTGTCGTTTGAAGACGTGAGCACTGCGACGTACCGCATCCGCGACGGCATCCAGCAGACGTCGTGCAAGTACTCGCCGATGCTCTCCAAGCGCATGGGCTACGAGATCTTTTTGAAGAAGGACTACCGCCAGATGACCGGCAGCTTCAAGGAGCGCGGCGCTCGCAATGCGCTGCTTCAGCTGACCCAAGAGCAGAAGCGCATCGGTGTCGTCGCTGCATCAGCAGGTACGAATTAAAATGGATTGAGCTGCTACGGACCATGCTGTTTTCCCACCACTAATCAATACATACTCTTATGTAGGCAACCACGCGCTCGCGCTCGCGTATCACGGCAAGCTGCTGGGCATCCCCGTGACGTGCGTGATGCCCAACATCGCGCCGCTGACAAAGATCACAAGCTGCCAGGAGCTCGGCGCGCGCGTGATCCTGCACGGCTCGCACATCCTCGAAGCGCGCGAGAAGGCCGACGAATATGCCCGCGATGAGGTACCATTTTTGCATTGTAGTCATTCTATGGATGCCCAACCCTCGCATCGAATTCACATCGGTGTCATGATTTTGTTTCTTTAGAATCTCGCCTACATCAATGGGTTTGATCATCCGGATATCATCGCTGGCGCCGGTACGATGGGCATCGAAATTCTCAACCAAGTAGGCAACCAAACCATTTTCCTTTGTGGCTTGTGGGGCTTCCAAGATTTGACTGACTCAAGTTGGCAATTTTGTGTAATAGGTGCCAAATGTCGATGCGATTGTCGTGCCAGTGGGCGGAGGCGGTCTCATCGCCGGTATCGCGCTCGCAGTGAAAACGCTGGCGCCGAATGTGCAAGTGATTGTAAGTGTTGACGTTGTCCACTCAGTGCTGAGTCTGAACTGGTGGAGTTTTGGCTAACCCTCAGTTGTCTATTTTGTGATCTACCAACTAATGTAGGGTGTCGAGCCTGAGCTCTGTGCGAGTTTCACGGGTGCGCTGGAAGCAGGTCATCCTGTGAACGTGCCGACCTCACCAACTCTTGCAGACGGTCTCGCAGTGCCATGCGTTGGCTCGAACGCGTTCCAGATCGCGCGACACCGCGTTGACCAAATCGTGACTGTCTCGGAGCGGGCGATTGCGCTGAGCGTGCTGCGTCTGGTTGAACAGGAGAAAGTGGTAGTCGAGGGCGGTGGTGCGTGCTCGCTGGCAGCGCTGATCGACGACAAACTGCCCGAGCTCAAGGGCAAGCGCGTAGTGCTGCCTCTCTGCGGCGGCAACATTGACGTGCCCGTGCTCGGTCGTGTCATCGAGCGCGGCCTCGCCGCGGACGGACGTCTCGTGCGCTTCGTCGCGACTGTGAGCGATCGTCCTGGTGGCATCGCGCAGCTCGCCAACCTGCTCTGGGAGTGTGGCGTGAGCGTGAAGGATATCTACCACGAGCGCGCGTGGGTGCACTCGAGCGTCTCGAACGTCACGGTCAAGTGCGTCGTCGAGACCCAGTCGTATGACCATGGGCTCGAGCTCAAGAAGCGGCTGGAGGACGCAGGGTACCCGCTCTCGTGGGGGAGCTCGACCAACACCAGTTTTGTCGACTTTTAGGCTTGGGACCGGTGAGCCATCCATCCCTCCCCGTGATGGAGATTCAATCAGGTGTTTGAGCTGGGAACTTGCCTTACTATAAAGTTTAAACTTTGAATACGATAGAAAATTAATTGAGCTTTAGATTACTATTATATAGAGAGGATACCACGAGATTCACTTCCTCGCGCAGAGATAACCTAGCACAACGGACTATTGGAGCACCGCAGCTGTGTCATTTGCGACTTCGGCGTCCGCGAACGGATCGCAGGCTTCCTCTTCTGTCTTGGCCGGACATGTCTCGCCTCCATAGGCACTGTAGAGCGCGACCTCGCGGTACCGGTCGCGCTTGCTCGTCTTCGCACTGCATCCCGACCAGTCGGTCCACTCAGTTACAGCGCAGTCCTCCTTATCGCAGTCTTTAACCTCTGTGAGAGCTTCACATGCAGCGCCATCCGCCTCAGGGAACACTAGCACAAGGCGCAAGCGGGTCTTCTTGCCCGTCGCGTAGTCGCAACCGGTCCAGTTGCCCCAGTCCGAGAGCTTACAGTCCAGCTTGCAACTGACTTCCTCGGCCAGCGCGCCACAAGCCTCGCCGCCGTACATCGGGTACGTGATCACGCGCTTGCTGCGCGTCTTGGTGTAGTGGGCGGGGTTGCAGCCCGACCAATCGCTCCAGTCGCTCAGCTCGCAGTCGATCGGGTCGCAACCTTCGTGTTTGGTCAGATCTGGACACACCTTACCACCAAAGACGCTGTGGACCTTGACGGTGCGTCCGCGCGTCTTGTTGCCCGTGGAGTGATCGCAGGCTGACCAGTTGCCCCAGGCGTTGACCTCGCAGTCCTGCTTGGCACAGTACCTCACGTCCTCTAGAGTGGGACATTCCTGGGCACCGTACTTTGGTTTGACGTCAATGGTGCGCGTTCGACGCATGGACCCGTCTTCGAGGTCGCACGTCGTCCAGTTCGTCCAGTTGCCCACAACGCACTCCACTGGATCACACCGCGGGGTCTCAATGAGCTCGCCGCAGGGTTTGCCGGCGTACTTATTTGGCCGCTCGATTGTTCGCGTGCGGGTCTTGTTACCCGTAGCTTCGTTACAGGGCTGCCAGTCGCTCCAGTCGCTCACGATGCAGTCGACCTTTTCGCAATAGTCTTCTTCTTCGAGCGGATCGCACTCTTTGCCGCCATATCTCATCTCGGTCGTGATAGTTCGCGAGCGCGTCTTGCGGCCAGTGTCAATGTCGCAGTCGATCCAACTGGTCCACGCACTGAGCTTGCAGTCCACTTTCGGACAGTATTCGACTTGCTCGAGCGCTGGACACGCCGTACCGCCGTCGATGGGCTTGACGAGGATCGTTCGCGTCGAGGTCTTCTTGCCGTCTTCTTCGGCGCATTCGCTCCAAGTGCTCCATTTGGACACGACACAATTCACGGGCTTGCACTTTACAGACTCGGACAGCGTCGGGCACGCAGCACCACCGTACTTCGCGGCAGTGGTCGCTGTGCGCGTGCGCGTCTTGTAGCCTTTCGAGTCGCAGTCTCCGTACGCGCTCCACGCGGTCACGACACAACTGATCGGCTTACACTTGATGGACTCGCTCAGGACAGGACAGGCACGGCCTTTGCCTTTCTGAGCAACGGTCACCGTTCGTGTGCGCGTTTGTTTCATCGTTGACTCGTCGCAGTCCGAGTACAGACCCCAGGCGCTAACAGCACAGTCGACATTCGCGCTCACGACAGTCGCTGCGTTCACCGCAGACACCAGTTGGTGAGTGGTGACGAGCACCGACACCAGCAGGAGGTTGCCGCTGGGCATCTTCATTCTTCTTCTTCTTCTTCTTCTTGGGATGCAAGACCCGACGCACTGCACGCTTGAGCGCGCGCTTGCTCTGAAAGCTTGGGCTTCTCTACTTCGACGATAGTTTTCAATTGAGCAAGTGAAGAGGGAGACGACTCCGCCACCAAGCACATCATCAAGCCATATTTCGCCTGAGGACGAAGAGCTACAGCGGCTCTCGCAGGTTGTGCAACCTAGAACGCAAAGCAGAAGGGGAGAATAGGATGCCGATGGCCACGGAATCTCGTCAACGCATAAGCAATAGCTGCGCTCATCCTCGCAGTCTTATCTCTGGTCAGCCATGTAAACTCGGCTCGTTTAGATACCGTTCCCAGTCAGCCCGACTCAACTGGTCTAACACTGAAATGGGTACAGCCTTCCTTCCTGTATCCCAAAAATAATGGCGCCAAAAACAAATCCTGCATGAAATCAAATATGCCAAAAGGCTACATAACCTAAATCAGGAACAGACTCATCGCTCAGGACCAGCCGGTACCTACATTAGGGAATGTTTTTGCCGCCAAAAAGCCGATCCGATATTATTTGGCGGGTGTCAGAAAATGACGCGAATGGGAACGCAGCGACGGTCCTCGGCAGCAACAGTGCAGCAACAAGCCACACCCACCGCTACAACAACCAGTGACAACGACAACAGCAATATCAGCATGGTGCCTCCGCCGATTGTGACGCACGGACCGCACTTTAGCTCTTCCCGCTCTTCTGCGCTCGCCTCGGCGGCATCTGCGGGCACGAGCGGCAACGAAGTGGTGATCGATGGCGAGTCGTCTGCGACCGACTCGGACGAAGACGAGGTGATGGTCATCACGCCGCAGTCGCGCAAGCGCAACCGCACGTCGGCCATCATGGACGAAGACAACGACGACGATGAGGAGGAAGAGCAAGAAACGAAAGAAGACGACCGTGCGAGTGCAACTGACAGTGCGAGTACGACCCCAGTGGCAAACAAGCGGATGTTCCTCTCGCCCGGACTGAGCGATGGCAGCAAAGCCGCTACGAATTTACCTTACAGCGCCTCTCTACCTGGAGCTCACAATGCCGAAGACGACGATGTAGAAAACATTGATGACGAGGAGGACGACGAAGTGGAGATTGTCCAAATCGGCTCAGCTGCAAAGCCGCTGGACGGCAGCGCGAGCAAGAAGAACCGAAGATTGACGATCGAAGACACCGACGACGAGAACGACGGCCAGGAACAGGAACAGGAACAGGAACCCGCTGCTGCTGCGGCATTGAGTCAAAACACACCGAGCCGACGCCACAGTAGTGTTGGCACTCCGCGCACTGCGGACCGAACGCCCACCGCTAGTGTCACTCCAGGCAGCAACGCGTCTTCTTCACGCCGTAGTTCTCGGATCGAACGCAAGCGTCAAGAGAAGGAGAACGAGGTGTCGAGTTCTCGGAGGCTCTCTTTCTTGTCTCTCGACAACTGCTTGGAGCCGATTCAAAAGACTGGAACGAAAGATGCCGACGGCACTGAAGAAGAAGAGGAGGATAACGAAGACGACGACGACGACTTTGAGGAAGAAGAGGAACAGGTTGTTGTCGACTCACGGCGCCGCAAGCCACAACAGCGTCGCGCGTCTCGAGAGACGGAGCGCGAAGTGCTCCATGCGGATGGCGATGACGACCTGGACGAGTTCATCGTGGGCGACAACGAGATCGAGTACATGGACGACGACGAGAACGGCGTCATCAGCGTCGAGTCCGGTAGCGAAGACGACGACGAGAACGCTTTCAATGAGCTCGACGATCTCGCTGCGCACCGAGCAGCACAGCAGACCCGCGAGCGTGACGAGTGGTTTGCGATCTACATGGAGTACCTTGAAGAGAGCATCATCGATGCCGACCTGGACAACAAGATGCGGCGGCGGCAGCACAAGCCCGAGTATCAACAGTACCGAGAGGCGATCCACCATGTACGTAGTAGCCTCACTTGGTGGTCAAGTTCATTGCACTTCACTGTGTGCATGTGTATTGACTTTGTTGTGCGTGTTGTTGTTTGGGCTGTAGATTGAGCGAGAGCTCTGCTCGCGACGCGACAGCTTGCGCGGGAACGTGGTATGGCCCGACGAGATGATGGACGCGATCAAGCACGCATCGTACTTCCGCTCGTCCCGCTGCAGCGCCGAGTACGAGTGCGAGGCGTGCAAGCGGCAGAACCACATGGCTACGTACGACGCGCACCTGGGCGGCGTGTCCTGCGACGCCTCGGAGCTCTACCGCGAGAACTGGATGCAAAAGTACGCGAAACAAAACCTGAATAATGTGTGTGGAGAGCATCGGTTGATGACAGTAGGGGCTTCTAATCGGCTGAATGGTGATCTGTAGGCTCCGGAAAAGCATGCTCCAGGCAAAGTCCGTGAACGCGACTTTCCAGATGGGCAGCGTCTGTCATGCGGTAACATTGGAGCTTCAACGTTGTCTATTATCTACTTGGTGCTCAACCTAACTAACTCTGTATGCATATGACTGGTGTATTTGTTTTACTATGTAGCGAACTCTGGCGTACTGGCAATTGCTCCACGCGAAGCATTTCTGGTGCATCCTGGTAGACGCGAAGCGCAAAGAGGTGGGCGACGTCACTGGCCGCATCCGCGAGCAGTTCCGCGCGCAGTTCTTCAAGCAGGAGTTTGGTCGCTACAAGCGGCTGCTGAATCTGGTCGACACGTTCGAGACCGAGGGATCGCGGCAGACGAACGCATTCATGTCGAACGTCTGGGAAAAAGTCACGCCACAGCATTACAAGAGCGTTTTCCTGCCGCCTGCTGGGAAGCGACAGAGTGCCGATGGTAGTGGAGGTCGCGAGTCTCGCCGAGGCACCATGGACTCGTTTGTAGCGGAGAGTGACGAAAGCGAGGACGAAGATTACGAGGAGGAGGAGGAACAAGAGGAAAATGACGCGGTCAACGAGGAAGAAGTTGATGAAGAGCCAGAAGTAGAGCAGAAGGACGATATGGTTCACATTGGTCAGTCGAGTCGCACACAGGAGGACGTGTTGCCGACAACAAGACCAAGCAAGACGCTTGCGTCCACCCCCTCTTCCAACAGCAACCATAATGGCAGCAGAGACGAGGCGTTGAAAGAGGAAGCCGCGAGCGGCAGCAGCAGCAATTCGGTCAAGCCCGAGGCGACAGAAGTGGAAGACCTGCTGTGCCTCGTGTGTGGCGAGAACCCGCGCAACGGCGGGATCATGCACGGCCAGTACCTGCACTTCTACTGCTGCTTTCGCTGCGGGAAGCGCCAGTTCCGCGCAAAGATGGGCTGTCTGGTGTGTGACCGGCCGATTGACAAAGTGCTGCGGCTGCTCCCGCTCACGCCCGAGGTGCGCAAGGCGATCAAAGAGCAAAAGTGAGTCCGTTGAAGCTAGTAAGTACAAGGAGAGAATGATAATGGTGACGATTTTGATGATAGGGGAAGTTGGTTAGTCTATCCACCAGTAGGTGGTTTTTCAACGTATCAATCGTGAAACAACAACAAAAACTCTATTTAACTTTGCCAAGGCTGATCCTTTCTGAAAATTAGTACTCGAAGAGGTAGAGCACTTGGTTGCGTCCGGAGAACGGCAGGAACGCCTTCTGAATCTTCGGATGCTTCTCCAGAAGGTACGTCACGAAGGCCTCGTAGGTCGCGACGGGCGTGCCGTCCGCGCACTTGCGGTCGGGGAACTGGCGGCTCATGACGCAGCACGGAACGATCGCAAACGGCTTCTCTCGGGTGAGCGCCGTGTCCACGATCACCTCCGTGGCTTCGTCCGGATGCATGCCTAGCAGCATCGAGCAGTTGGCGAACAGCTCGGCGTTCGCTGCGACCGTGGCGTCGTCCAGGTAGCACATGAGCTGCGGACACATGCCCAGCCCCATGTGGCCTGGTCCGACGCTAGTCTTGGCCACGACCTTGCGGTTCAGTTTGCTCAGCTTCATGGGACGCTATAGGTGATACACAAGAACGCCATTCGGAGCAATTAGCCAATGGCATACCGTAGCACTGATTGAGCAAACCCGAACTTACCGGGTCAATGAGAGTCGTGGGGATGCCTCGGCGGTTCCAGAGCTGGATCGGGATGTCGCCCTTCCCACCAGCGACATCGATCACACCCGAGCCCGCAGCGAGTTGCGACTCGCTGACCGTTTCCACGAGCCAGTCGCAGAACATGCGGCCGCGCTGCGCCTTGAGCAGCTTCGAGTGCGGGTCCGCGTCGTCGCCGTCGATGTGGCTCGCTGATCGTCTCTGCGCGAGCCGCTTCTCGAGCCAGAGTTTCTTGTTCGCGTCGAAATCCTGCGGCTCGCCGTGCCAAAAGTGGCACGAGGCGCCTCGCAGGCAGTTAGCGCCGCCGGCACCAGAGAAGTAGTACTTGCACGCGTTGAAGCCGTTGATCGTGACGATATTGGTGTATTTCTGCGTGGCTTGCGCCTGGGATGCCGGCGCAAGCGACAGAGAGCCCTTCACGTTCGCAGCGAGAGCAGCTATCGCAGTCTCGGGCGTGTCGCTGGCGCTGCTGTTGTCCAATCTGTTTTCCGGGTCGGTCTTATGGTCAAAGTTCACACCCGGATGCGCGTCGCTCCACGCTTGCTCGACCGTGATCGCTCGCAGCACGAAGAGCAGTCCGTGTGGCTCCTTCTTGCGGATGAAGCCCTCGCTGCTAACGCGGTCGCCCAGGTGTACCTGCCAATTGATGTGCTTGATCTCTTCGATGCTCAGTCCGCCATCGTGCGCGCGGATCATCACTTCAAGCAACTCTGATACACAGAAACACAAGCAACACGCGGGTGAGGTGAGTGGATTGCTATATACCTTACTTGGGTGTAAATAGCAGCAAATTCTCACCATCGTCCTCCAGCTTGATATCTCCAAAGATCAACCCTTTGCTGTGCGTGCATCATGTCAACAACATGGCGGAGTGGTTAGGCGCGTGAGTATGCAACACAAAACAAACCCCAAACATGTCAGAATGATGCGCATGGTTTGCGTACGAGAGCTTGCGTTTGCGCAAAAACTGGCCGCGTACGACCACGCGCACAGCGTCAACGGACGCACCACCGGACTCTGTGATAGAGCGCTCGAATGCGTGGATGTCCTGTAACGTCTGCAGCACGCGAAGCTCTTCGCTGTTGTCGTCGCGCGCATGCACCATTGTTGCTGCCCTGGTTGCCAAGGTTTGTGTGATGGCAACTTTTGATGCCAATCAACAAAAGACTGCATCGTTTATGTAAATGAGGTAGTCCACGTCATTATTGAAATAGCCTTTCATTCAGCATTTCAGCACCTATCAAACATCATAATTTACTGACAAACAATTCATTGGCAGAAAAGGTATCAGTATCAATATCATTGGCTAATACTGCGCATCTTACTCTTCCAAGCCAAATATTGTTCGTTCCCTGTCCAGTCATGTCCATCAGATTGAGAGTCACGCGTTGTACAACTTGACTCTGCCCACTAATTGACGGAATTGTGCTGCTCGCGCTTGCTCTTGCATTTTGCATTTTTGTGGCAGAGAATGCGCAGCGAAATTGTGGAAAGCAGTAGCAGCGCATCCACACTGCATCCATCCAGCTAACCATCCAGCTAGCCAGGCATCCAGCCAGTCGTCTGTTGTTGCAAGTAACAGCGACTAATAAACGCTGCCGAGGACAGGCTTGCAATAGGGGATTCACACCTCTGACTCCACAACATACACTGTCAAACGGCCGGAGCTGCACACAGCTGACACCAAATGCAATACTGAGAGGCTTTGGAGTTGAGCGAGGGGTGTTGTGAAAAACGTGCGTAAATTTTTTTTGGTTGTTGTTGTGTAGTGAAGTGAAGCAAGCAAGCCCCAACAAAAGTTTGACGCAGCCGATTTGGTCAGTCGCAAGATTCTCTTGCGTGACGGTTGCGAGTTGAGACAGTCGCTCGATTTTTTCGTTCTTGGTTCAGCAACGTGGTAAAGAGAGCTCGCACAAACCAACCGATGGTGGGTTGTTCCAAGTGGATATTATGATGCACGCAGAAGAAAGGATAGCACGCGCATCGGTTGCATTGCCGGTCGGCCAACTTGACCGCCTTTACTCACTTCTGCATGTAGTTGTGGCATCCATTTGAGCTTGAACTTTGTTCACATTGTTGCAAACCGGGACGGTTTCTTCATGAAATGAAAGTGATAATGAAAAATCGAGCAATTTTGATAAAGTGAAGGTTGAAAAGCGAAAAAAAGACAAAATTTCTTTTCTGCTTGACATCAACCCTACCCGCTCCATTCGATTCATTTACCATTGCTATCTTGTGAACGAGATATTGTATCTGTCTTTCATCACGGCCACCATGCTCCCCCTGACTACAACAGCACAACGCGCAAATGTACTGCATCAAGATAAATTGACTTGCAGCCACTTATCCAAGCTGACAGTTTCTCAAACTGTCACTGAAAGTTTCCTCAGTTTTTCTGTGTGTGTCCAACGCAAAAAGATCCGGTTTCCCCACACCCTGTTGCAGCTCCCAAAAACCCAGCAAAAACCCAACTAGAAAAATATTCGAGCTCCCCAACCCCTTCCCACGATCATCTCGTTAAACCAATACTTTTTTACTTTTCAATCCGCATCTGCACTGATTTAGCGACGCTACTGTTGCGGGTCGGGGAAAGCAAGCTTGTTTTGTTTTCGAGGACACGCCACGCGCAAGTTGTGTGTTGTGTGTTTTGTGTGTGGGAAGAAGGGGGAAAGCAAAGCAAGCACACATAAAAAACAGAACGCCGAAAGAAGCAAAGAAGAACGTCACGAAGGAGCCCTCTCGACGGATCGATCGATCGATCACCTTCCTTCGCTACTGCAGACCCAGAGACAGACAGGCAGACGCGCGCGCAGGTGTGGACGTGCGCACGTGTGTGTGTGAATACATTTAAGGACTCAAGCGAGCGAGCGCGTGCTTCCAGACGCGATGCTGCAGGCGCCGCAGCTTCCGCCCGTCGATGAGCTCGACGCACATCTCGACGCGCACCTCGACGACCTTGAAGAGCCTGGCGCGACGTTTCTCCAAGGTACGTGGTGACTTGTATATATATATATATGTATGTGTGTGGAGATGACATAAACTGATGAGCGGGAATGTGAATGTGCTGGATAATAGACTTTTTGGTGCGACCAATCGACGTGTCGATGGCGACGATGATGACGACGCCCATGTCAAACGCGACCGACACGCCTAACGGCTACACATCGGAAGACACGGACTACTCGGTGTCGACGCCCTCGGACGAGCAGATGTACCAGGACATGTCGTTCCTCCAGTCGGCGGACACGAGCGAGCTCGTGGAGGTGGTCGCGGATTTCTGCAGCACGGAGGACCTGACCGCGCTCACCCCGCAGCAGCAGCAGAAATTTGCGGGCAAAGTGATTAAGGGCAAAGTACGTCGGGCGACAGCTTGTGTGTAGGTAACAGTGGTGGACACTCACCGTGTTGATCTCTCTTTTTCTTCTGTTTTTGAATAGACGTCCAAGTACCGCGGCGTGACGCAAACGAGCAAGACGTCGTGGGGAGCCAAGTACAGTGCGAAGCGCATTACGAACACGTGCAAAACCCCAGACGAGGCCGCGCACGCCTACGACATGTACTTGAAGCAGCATTACCCGCAGAAGTACTCCAAGTTTGCCAATTTCTGCGAGAAATGCGGCCGGTTCGTGAACCCGCTCGGACTCCCAGAGTACAAGAACGAGTGCGGCTGCTCGTCGCCGCAGGCGCGAGCCCAAGGTGGTTCGCCACAGTACGAGTCATCGCCTGGAGACATCACGTCTCCAGAGTCGAGCGCCGCCGGGTCACCGCCGCCGAACCCAGCGGAAGGCGAGGGCATTGGCTACCGCGGCAGCAATCTGTCAGTCGGATCGATGAAATTCAGCTTCTCAGATGACAACGAAAAGTTCTTTGACGAATCGTTCAACATGGTCGCGGACTTTGAAACCAGTCAGCTGCAACAGCACGAACAGCAACAGCAGCAGACGGCGTACCCTGGCTTTGAGCCACCGCCGCTCCAGAAACGCGACAGCATTCCACTGGCAGTGATTAGCTCTGCAGTCGAGTCATTCACGAAGGAGGACAACTTGGACCAGATCATTGAAGACATCAACCGTCCATCGGCATCGACGTCGTTCGTCAAGGCAGCTCCCGCTCAACAGCAGCAGACGACGTCTTTTGTGAATGGTGAGCAGCGAGATTCGAAAGCAGACCTCCAGCACTCGATCGAGCCGACGTCCACGAGCTCCACGTATGTGGACTTCAGTATGGACGAGCTGCAGGACCTGTCGGAGTATTTCCTGACAGATCAGTTTGTCCCCCAACCAGAGAGCAGCTCGAGTATGAGTGCAAATGCCGCAGCGGTTCAGCCGATGAGTACCTCAACTGAGAGACAGAACAACTACAAGAAGATTCACAGCCTCGACTTTGACTCGAACGATTTCTCGATGGACTCGCCAGACTACATCAAGCAAGAGCAGATGATGCAGGATGTCGACGCGATTGCGAACTCGTTCATGCACCCGTCGCGCCCGCATGCGCTGGCGCCATCATCACTGAGCGCTTTCCCCGCGTTGATTGAGATCCAGACGCCATTCTTGGAGAAATACTGGCGCAATGACCGGAAGAATATCCAGTGTTTCCCGTACTGCCCCGAGCACGGCGACTACTACCGCGTGCGCATTGAGGACTTGCAGCACCGTTGCAAGGGTGTTTGCCGTGCTGCTGTGAAAGCGCGCATTACGATTCCAACGTCACAGCACCCGCTTACTCAGCAAGGGCTGCTTGTGCTCGCACGCTGCAACAGCACGTTCTCGCGCAATGAGGCGCTGACATCGCAGTCGTATCTCAACACGTCGGAGATGAAGACGCTCCAGTCGCTCAGCGCAGTCGGCGCCATTGACACTTTCTCGCAAACTCCAGACGGAAATGGCGTCCAGTTTGAGGTGACTTTTTACCCTGACGTGTGGAAGTTTGAGTTTGACTTGCCAAAGAAGCGTCGCAACATCTCGGCGAATAGTCCGGCGGAGACTGAGATGGATCACTTGGGCTCGGAGTTTCTCTATTTCTTTGAGATCGACGTGTTCTACTCGCCCGAGAAGATGAGCTTCCAGCGTCTCGGCCACACCGAGTCGATCAACTTCCAGATCGGTAACACGCGAACTCTTCTTCGCCAGCGCAACAAGATGACGGAAGACGCGACGCCGACTGGTGATGGCGACCGCGTGTTGGATGTCGATGCGCTTCCTGAGAAAAAGAAGATCAAGATGTACCGTGGTCAACTCGCGATGCCGACTCCAAGTATTAGCGACGACTTCGACCCGAGCATGATCGCGAAGGACCCGAAGCAGGAACAAAATGCATCCAGTTACATCACTGGTGAAGGTATCTCGTCGTCGTCTCGCAACGGCGAGCGGATCGATCCAAAGAAGCCCATGGACGTGGACAATTACTTCCGAATGGACTCGAAGGATTCGATGTTCCACATGGAAATCGGCGAAGGAGAAGCCACGACTTTGTCCCCTGGCGCGTGGAAGAGTCAACACGACCACGACACCCAGTCGTCGAACTACAATTCGTACATGTCGCCAAAGCCAAAAGAGGCAGCGGTCGCCTCTGCTGTCGCTGCCACTGCTGCGTCTCGCGCAGCCGCGCCCCACGTCTCCGCACAGAAACCAGTTTCATCCGAGTCGTACAGCTTGGCCAAGCTGTTCACGTACTCGTTGGTGTGCGTGCCACTCAGCTTTGTGTACGTGCCGATCGCGCTGCTGCTGTTTGTGGGCTTCTTGGTTCTTCCTCCGCTCGCTCCTGCTATGGTTCGCGTGCTCGACACTTTGTCGGATTCGGATTTGCGGAACGCGAACAGCAGCTGCATCTCAAGTGACGCACGGCGGGTGTTGAATCGCCTTGCGGTTGAACCCGCCGTATCCGGCGACAATGGTGGTGGGAAAAGTGGTGGGAACAAGATGTTCCGCTATCATTCGAACGGCGCTGTGTGGTCGCGCTTTGCCTACTTTGCGTACATGAAGTTGATTGTGTCGGTGGTCGTGTTCGTGCCGACGCTTCTCTTGAGCGTGCTGTCGCTCATCACGTACCCGATCCGCCCGGTGTCGATCGCGCTGAAGCAAGGCGCATGCAGTACCGCACTCTTGACGAGAGAGTACACGCGATCGAGTGTGGGGAAGCCGTTCACTTCCACTGGTGCTGGTGCTGGTGCCCGCGGTCCGGAAGACGCAACGGAGCTGGTGTAAGAAACGGAATCAATGGTGCGAGTGAGCTGCGAGCGAGGCAACGGACCACGAACTGAACAAGTACTGAAGAAAGAAAACAAACAACAAGGTAGGATTATGTTTTTGAAGAACCGATCGAAGACGAAGGAAGAAACAAGCAGATTTGATGATGAAATTAGGGAAGGTGTCGTGTGTAATTTATAATTTTCTCGTGCATTTCGACGTTTGGTCTGGTTTGGCTGTTGTTTGAAACCTGTTTCGTGACCTCCGTTCTCATTTCGTCAATGAAGCCAACTAACCAACAAGGAAGCAAAAGAAGCAGAGAGCATTATGCATTTAAAAGCGTTCATCAAATTGAAAAATTGGGGTTTAAGTGGTAGCTGCGCTTGTGAGGGAAGATGCGGGCGTGTCTGAGGCTACCGTGTGTTTAATACTGTTCTTGTGTTCTTCTCTCTCTTTCTCTCTCTCTCTCTCTCTCTCTCTCTCACTCGCTCTCTCTCATTCTTCGCGTTGTCGTTTGCTTGAATTGGTATCTGGGAAAGCCGAAGTGGAAGAAATAGGAACACCAAAATGACGACGAGCATGCACTTGACGTCCGTCTCGTCGGCGTTGTCGACTCGTCGTCACGTTCATATCTTACTTACTCGCCGGAGCGGAACTCTTCGCCGCCCGTGACCATGTCAAACTGGCTCGCGAAATCATCTATCGACATGTTCTGGCCGCCTTCTTTCTTGTCGTCGTCGTCGTCGTCAAAGACCCACGTCGTGCCAGGCACGTACTTGGAGCCTCCTTCCGAGTCTCCAACGCCAGGTGGAAGCTTCATGCCCTTGGCGTATAGTGGACCCGTTCTGTTTCAGCATGAATCACAGAGTCAGCTACGAAATATGCTAACATACAAACATGGATAATCATCACCAAAAGCCGAGCTACACGTACCCTGGCAGCGCATCAGCGATGCCGGCGGTCATGGAGCTTTCACCAATGTCTTCCAGCTTGCCCAGCAGGCTCTGCGCGAGGAAGTTCGTGTCGCCTGCTTTCTTGAAGAAGCTGTGCTTGAGCAGCGCCGCCGTGCCAGGTCTACCACAGATTTGTTAAGAAACGACCAGTTCAACGAGCGTCAGCTACCATTGAACCCGAACCATTGTGATGAGAAGCAGCACGATTCGTAGGAATGCGTACCTCTTAGTAGGGTCCTTTTGCAAGCAGAGCTTGACGACATCTTTGAAATGGCGACCGAACTGGTGGCCGCTTCCATCATCCTAAAGTGAGAGAGATCCATCCACAGCACCACAGTAGTCAGCCGGTCGGTCAGTCACTATGCAACCTTCATCCTCCATATACATCTCAACAACCGCCCTCCAACGTACATCGTAGGTGCGCAGCGACGGCGGATCTTCCTGCAGCGTGAGCAGGAGCACCTTCATGGGCTGGAAGCGCGCGTATGGGGCGTACCCCTTCGCGAGCTCAAGCGCTGTGATGCCGAGCGACCAGATGTCAGCCTTGTAGTCGTACCCGCGCGCCTGCTCCATGACCTCGGGCGCCATCCAGCAGGGCGTGCCGACGAATGTCTGACGGTTCTTTCGCCGGTCGCCACCTTCCATCATCCAGCCCGAGACACCAAAATCTGCGATCACCACGTGGCCCTCGCTGTCGAGCAGGATGTTGCCCGCCTTGATGTCGCGATGGATTTGGCCGTTCTCGTGGAAGTACTGAAGCCCCTTGAGCGTCTCGTGGAGAATCACGGCCACAAACTCTTCCTGTTACAAGCAGCGAGACGCATTCGTTAGTGACTGACTGACTATGCGAGGCTTTTGTAGATTTGTGTATGACGTACCTTGAGCCCTTCGCCCAAGCTCTTCTTCTTGAGAAGATTCATCACGTGCAGACACGACCCTGTTCATATTTTTCACGCCAAAGACAAGAGTCATTCATTGTGTGAGCCATTTGACATGGATAGGATGGATACACTTGGATGGCGGTAGAGCGCTCGTGCACACACCTTTGTTCATGAGTTGCGTCACGAGCCAGAGCTGGTCCTTGTGCACAAAGCTGCAATGTGGTAGTAGTCGTCATTCACGTTTAGTTAGTCGAGCGCCATTGAATGAAAGTGGCGACCTGATTTATAAAGATCGGACGGTGTCCACACCTGCAGTAGCACTTGAGCACGTTCGGATGGTTGGTCATCTTCATCGTCTGCACCTCTGCCTGTCGAGAGAGAGAGAGCATCGTAATAGAGAGAGAGTGTGTGTAAGTGGGTCTTACACAGTTCCACAGTCACCAGTCACTAGTGTCTGCACTATGGCCACACGTACGCGGATGTCTTCAAACGAGGTGGTGATCTTCTCGAGATCCATGATCTTGATGGCCACATGTGTCTTCTTCGGCGCGCAGTACGCCTTCCACACTTTCGCAAATGCACCCTACGCGTACACACGTGCACAACACAATCCGTTAGCCCACTCCTGTGCGTGCGTCAGGCCACTACCAGTGAGCAAGTGAGCGCACCCACAACACACACCAACACATAACATTAGCGCGCACACAAACACACACACACACACACACATACCTGTCCGATCTGCTCGATGATCTGGTACTCGGCCGCGATGGTCGGCCACTCGTCGCCCATGCTGATGCCTTTGGTTGCGTTGAGAGAGAGGGGCTGGAGAGAGGCGATGCTGCTGGACGGGACGTAAAGGACCGAGTGGCTTGCTGATGTATGGGAGCAACTTCAGCTCCCAGTCAGGCAAGCGAGGCGGTCGGTCTTCCTCTCCTGAGCCAACTCCAAACAGGCCAAAAACGGCAAAGATGGGTTCACTACGTTGCAGGAAGAGGATTATGGTGCGTGAAGCGCTGAAGGGATGATGTAAGTTGCAGGACAGGGAGATGAGGTTGTAGGAAGAGGGCTACGGTGCGTGAAGCAAAGCCAAGTTGCAGGAGGGATTTTACGTTGCACAAAGCTGGTGGATCGGAGAAAGCGTACTTTGCGCAAACTACCTACGCACTTAGTGAGCAAGGCTTGTAGTGACATGTCAATAATAGTGACTAGACACTCTTGTGAACTCGCTCTCGTGGAGCCATCTGGCTGCTCGGAAAGCGTCTGATTGTGGAACTGTCGATTAAACTGGCGTGGCGTGGGCCACATCGACCAACTTGCTTGGGCTGAGCGGAGGCACCATTGTCGAGCATTGGATGGACTAAAGTGTTGGAATGCTTCTCAACACTTTGAAAGCTCACGCTTCAGCTTGAGAGCAAGCAAGCACTTCGAAGCCATGCTGACTACATCTCTTACTCTCTCAGAGAGTTCTTTTCTCGAAGGATTCACTAGACATCACGCGTGCACACTACTCCTGTGTGCATCGACGATCATTTGAGAACGACGACCATGGATGGCCGTAGCACGCAGCGTGCGTGCAATCATGTATTATATTAACCCAATAATCTATTGACACCTTCCGTCATGTGAAAGGCACATTTTCTTCAAGCTCTTCAACACCAACAGCATAGCATGAGGTCTCTTGCAAACACCCATTGCGACTGGAATAAGAATGGGTCCATTTCGCATTTGTGCATGCGCCAACTCTTGGGGTTGTTTCCACCAACATCACCATGTTTACAAGAGGAAGAAGATTGTGTTGAGCCTCAGCAGAGACAGTCGTCCATGACCAAATGACCACGGAAGAGCCACTCGGCACCATGGAGCGAGCATCTGGCTGACTGCCTTGCGTATGACAGCGAGCGAGTCTTGTCCATCATGATTATGATCCGTTCAGCACCAGCAGAAATCGTACCCCACCAGGTTTACAGCGTAACCCACTCCTATTTTTGTGGGTTCTTTTTTTAAGGACCAGTGAACCTTTGCAATATAAATCCTTCTTAAACCAAATCTAGCTCATTTGTGCTAATTTGAGAATATTTTTTGTTCCTGCTATCCAAGAAGTGGCATCTCAAATATTTTTTATATAATAACCTTTGATAATCATTCAGGAGTTGTTCTAAATACGTTGACTGAATTGAGGAGGCTTTTGAGAGGATACGAAAGGAAAACCCCATCCCTTGCCCAACAGTTACGCTTTTGGTTACGCTAGGTATCTCAAAGTGAAGTGGCCGCGGAAAAAGGGGCGGGTTGTTTTCCTTTCACCTCCTCACTCTCATTCCCCAATTAGCTAGCAGCCACAACCGTCACAAGAACCCACGTCACACATTTGCCCACGACAAGAAGACGCACGCACAAGAACCCATGCAATCCCCGACTGGAGTGCGCGTGCGCATGGCGCTCAGTCAGCGCAAGAACCTGCCGATGATGCTGCTCGGCGCCACACTCGCGTTGCTCACGGTGCTCTACCTGCTCGGCAGCACGCCGCCCGAGCGCACGCTCGAGACACTCACAAAGGGCGAAGCGCGAAAGTACGGCGATGATGAGCTCGATGCGCTCTTCCCGGGCAAGTGCAAGATCAAGAACTTTGACGAGCTCAAGCGCATGTCGATCGTGTACACATGGGTGAACGGTAGCCAGCCGTGCTACCGCGAGATGCGCCAAAACGCCGGCGGCAAGCACGCGGTGGGCGGCTCGCGCGACCGTGAGATTGGCGAGCTGATGTACTCGATCCGCTCGTTCAAAAAGTTTGTCCCATGGCACACGGTAAGATGAGGATTGCGAGTTATGTGCTGCTGCCTGTGCATGTGACCCGTATTGACTTCGAATCCATCCATTGCTATTTTTGCTCATTGTAGGGACAAATCTACATTGTGTCGCCGGGCCACATCCCGAACTGGGTCGATCTGAACAACCCGCGCATCAAGGTAATCAACCAGGATGATCTGTTCCCAGAGTACGCCAAGAGCTTCCTGCCGACGTTCAACACGCACGTGATCGAGCAGTTCCTGTACTTGATCCCTGGTCTTTCCGATATCTACATGCAGGTGAACGACGATTACATCTTCACGAAGACGCTCGCACCGCATGATATCTTCACATGTGACGGCGGCATCAAGCTTTTGCACGAAGCCGGCTTGATCTCACACACGCCGCCGACGCCAAAGAAGGGCATTTGGATCTCCTCGGTACTCAACACGCAGCAGGAGATGGATTTGCGCTGGGGCAAGCTCGACCGCTACTTCATCAAGCACGCGCCGTTTGTGTACAGCCGTCGCGCATTTGAGCGTGTGCACCAGATTTTTGACCGCCCGCTCTACACGACGCTGAAGAGCAAGTTCCGCGGCAAGCCCGACATGAACATGCCGCTTTTGCACCACTACTACATGGTGAGCCAGGGAAGCAAAGAGCTGGGTATTCCAATCGAATCGCCGCCAGAGGAAGAGATGACCGGCTACAAGTTGATCTTGATGCAGGACGACAACATCGCGCAGCTCAAGACGACTTTTGACGCGATTATCGATGGTTCGTCGCCGTACAAGATCGTGGCGCTGAACGACGAGTACTCGGACATGAAGGTCGCGGACGTCGCTGTGGACTTCTTCAACCGCTTCTTGCCTGAGCCAAGCGAGTACGAGCGCAAGCCGGATTCTGCTGAACACCCGCTCACGATCCGCAAGCCGGAGACGTGCGAGGTGGACGACACGATCTTGTCGCCGTTCCCTCGACGCATCGAGGCTGCGCAGAAGTTCGAGATGATCGCGTACCGAGAGCTGCGTTGGGTGCTGTTTGTGAACTCGCTGCTGCGCGGACTCGCGATGGGACTGGGCGGCATGATCGTCTACGTGTTCTACCTGCTCGTGCTGCGAAGAAACAAGGTGCCGATTGGCTCTGCAGCCGCGTACGACAAGGTATAGAAGACACATAGCACAGGAGACAGAGATAATAGATTTACAGACAAACGCGGCCGAAAACAAAGCCAGGAAGAATGGTAGAAGCACTCGATATTCCACACGGATACACAAAAACAAGAAGATGAAATGTATTGAGTCATTCATTCACATCACCGATCATTATCTACTCCCCACTCTATGCACGACAGACGCCACTCATTTGCTTGCTTCTCTACGTGCTCTTGCGTCGCACAGCGGCCAAGAGGTCCTGGTTCACGAGGCGGAAGACGTAGATCGAGCACACGACGCCGAGTGCGATGCCGACCACAAAGCCAAAGTTGCCCACAAAAGACGAGTCCGACGACGAGAGCTCCTTGAAGTAGCGGCGGAAGCGGCGTGAGCTCTCATGGTCCTGCTCCAACTGGTGGCGCTCCATCTGCTCTTCGTGGAGCGGCAGAATCTCCACCACGTGTCGCCGCAGGGAGCCAAACGAAGTCGCGTACTTTGCCTGCACGGCAGCAGGAAAGAGACGTGGCAGCAGCGACGGGTCGTATGCGCAGTCCTTGCCGTGGTAGTTGCTCACGATCTCGGCGTGTTGACCTGGAGGGAGCTCGTGGCGAGGTCGCTCGGGGAGCAGCGCTTCGTAGAACTTGGCGACGATCTGCGCGGTCTCTGGCTCGCTGTACTCGTCGTTGAGTGCGAAGAGGATCTCGGGGCCTTTCTTCTCCAGCGCACCCGCAAAGCGGCTCTCAAGATCTGCGTGGTCACTGTCTGTGACGCGGATGAGCAGCCAGTCGTCGCACTCGGCGATCGGGTTGAACGCGATCGGGATGTTAAGCAGCTTCGAGCCTTCTTCGTTCATGTAGATGTGATGCAGCAGTGGCATGTTGAGGTCCTCGTAATGACGCAGCTGGTGCGATTGCATCGCATGGAGCTGTGTTGCAAACTTCTCGTGGATCTTCTCGAACGCCTTGCGACTGTACACAAACGGTGCGTGCTTGAGGAAGTTGTACACGTGCTCGCCGCCGTACGTCTTATCCATGAGCTCGACCGTGTTGCGCACGCTCGCGAGCCACGCGTTCGTCTTCTGGCCCTTCACGTGGCGGATGTGGTTGATCTCCGTGAGGAACTGCAGCCCGCCGTCGCACGTGAAGAACCGCTGCGGCGCCACGGGCTTGATGAACAAATAGTCGTCGTTCATGTGGATAAACGTATCTGTGAGCCCCGGGATCTTGTGCAGAAACTGCTCAATGACGTTCGTATCAAAGTTTGGCAGCGTCACGCTCTCTTTGGGCAGCAAGTCGTCCTGGTCGATCACGCGGATGCGCGGGTTCGACGTGTCGAGCCAGTCGGGAATCTGGCCCGGGGTCACAATGTAGATCGGCCCTTCGAGCCACGGCACGAACTTGAGCAGCGACCGGATCGAGTACTTGAGCTCGCCCATCTCTTTGTCACGCGACGAGCCCCCCGGAGAGAGCCCTGCGTGTGCGCGCCTCGCGTTGTAACACGGCTCCGAGCCGTTCACCCACGTGTACACGATCGCTGACTTCTTGAGCGTCTCATAGTTGGCGATCTCGCAGTCCGCACCGCCCGCGTAGCCGCCGCTCACGAGCTCCACGATGCTCAGCGGCGGGTCCGGCTGGCTCATGAACAGCAGCAGCGCCAGCGTCGTCGCGAACGCGAGGAGCGCAACGAACCCGCGCATGTCTGCTAGTTGCTCTTGACTTGTTGTATCGTCCTTGTTTGTTGTAGGAATGCAAGAAGCGCACTGTTTGCCTTCCACATTCAAACAACATCATCAAATGGTGGTCCATCTTTTTATCTAAAAAACGTTCTTTTTGAAGTGGTCAAAAAATTATTGGCTAATAATGGTTTATCTCAAAAATTATTTTATCCAATGAAATTAGATCTTGAGTGGACTCAGATAATTTGCTAATCCTGGTAAATAACCTGAGTCGGCACCCATTTCCAAAACTGGAAAGGTGGAAATGGGTGACCTCGAGGTAAGATTGCCAGGACGCGAGAGACCACGAAGCGCATGCGACTAACAGAGATACACGCACGGTTGTTTGTGTGCACACACTTGCGCTTGTATATGCGTGATGCAGGGAGACACGGCGAATGCCCAGACCGATGGCGCCTCACGCACACATCAGCAACTCGACGGGGACTTTAGTGGCGACGCCGCCAGCATCGTACAGCTCATGAGCAGCGAAAGTACGCTCATTCTTACATTTTTTAATGAGCGCTAAAAGTTACTATTATGATTGATTTGTGTCGACACATGCGGCTGCTGACTGAGTCTGTTGGTGTTTGCATTGATGTGCTGTGCGCAGGTGCCTCATCGCCTCATGAAGTGGCTTACTTTCTGCACCAAATGCCGCACATGGACCCGAAAATGGTGAGATTTTATCAATGAGCATCGCTTGATTAGCTTCATTTAGTCCGTGATTCCGAATTGACGGTGGAATCGCGATTATCTCCAGGTCGGGCGGGTGCTCGGAGAACCCGACGAGGTGTCGCTGAGCGTCTTGCAGGAGTACGCAAACGGTAAGTGCTTGCCAATTGACAAGTGGGGGGTTAACCTCACCAGGATCAACTTACATGGATGTTTTGCGTGCACTCTTCTTCGTGTAGGCTTCGTCTTTAAGGATTTCTCCATCGACGTGGCGCTGCGCGTGTATTTGGGGCGATTCGTACTGCCAGGCGAGGCGCAGAAGATCGACCGCATCCTGCAGGCGTTTGCTAAGGCGTATTTTGCTGCCAACCCGCGCGATCCGATTTGCTCGTCTGAGGACGCAATCTACACGCTCGCGTTCTCGCTCGTGCTGCTCAACACAGATGCGCACAACCCACACTTGGCAAAGCGCTTCAAGATGGGCAAAGAAGATTTCATCCGCAACCACCACCGGATCATCGTCGACGGCAAGAATATGCCGCACAAGTACCTGGCGCAGTGTTACGACTCGTTCGCGACGTACCCGATCACGTTAATACCCAAGAAAGAAGCGAGCATGCTCGCCGAAGACGAAGTGGAGATTGAGTTTGGTGAAGGTCCGCTGGGGCTTGAAATTGAGACCTCGATCGATGGCCGCACGTGTCTCGTCAAGAAGTACACTGCACCTGCTGGCACTTGTCACCATCAACCTCAGCAGCAGCAACAGCTGCAGCACCGAGCGCATTGGCACGAAGCAACCAGCGCGAGTACGAAAGCCGCCGGTCCGCAGCTCGCCGGGTGGGTCATCGTCGCGGTCGCGGGCGACTGCACCCGCCAGCTCGGATACCCAATCACGCGCTATCTGCTGAAGACAGCTGCGCGTCCCGTGGTTGTACGCTTCTGCGAGCCGAGCGTCTACTTTGCCTCGCTCGACTAGTGTATTTCGATTGATTGAGCGAGCGTGTGGATTGCATTTGCAACAAACGCATGTGCACTTCCAGATGTTTTTGCACTTTTTGCATGCGCACCAATATTTAATTGCTTTCCTGATTGCCGAGTAAAACAAGAAGAGCTTCTTCAAAGCCAATAGCATGATGTGTAGTTTTCCATAGTGCGTGCGCAAACACATCTCCCTTCTTCCCATTGCGTCTCGTCAAAGGGTCGAGATCAGATTTTTTCGCGTCTCCAGATACAAAAAGAGAACTGGGCGTCACTTTTAGACCCCTCCAAGCCGCTTGCTAAAAGCAATCCGTCTTGTGCGTGTGCGAGGAGGGAGAAGGGACCCGACGACGGCCCCAAAGAAGTCGCAAAATCAAACATGCCACCACCGCCGTCCATCAGCCCATCATCCAGCTGCCGAACATTCTTCAGCTTGTAGTGTGCACACTGAAGGAATAGGATGACGACTGTCATTTTGTCTGTGAACACATGCGGCAGAGAGTGTGGTAAAGCAAGCAAGAGACGCCTTCAAGAAGGCGCGCATGCATGCTGCTAATGGCGTGGGTCCTTGAAGGCAACAGGGCAGCATTACTTCCATCTCGCCTCTTAGTCTGCGGTCATGAAGCGTCATCTTTCTATGTGAAAAATTGCTGTGCTGGCTGAGGCTATTTTTAGTGGATGCCAAGTAACAGGCAGCGCCTTTTTATTGTTTTGGGTTTTGCTTATTTTGGGCAAAAGAACTCTTCAACTATTGTTTTCGCTCGAAAGCAAAAATTTGCGCTTGTTTTAGGCATACATCTGTGCGTTCGTTTCGGCAGTCCAGCCATCAAAAGGTCCGTCGACTGCACTGGTGCTCGCAATTCTCAGTTCTCAGTGGCGTTCTGAATCCTTTCCCCGCCTCTTTATTTTTAGTTTGTTGGTGGCAAGAGACGACAGCAAGCAAGCCGCACGCACCTGAGTGAGAGCTGAGAGCCGAGAGCCAAGAGAAGGGCAAGAGCGCGTAGGAGACGACGGCCGAGCCGCAGGCGACGCGCTGGATCCAGACCCCAAACGCCGAGTATTTCTCGATTTCGGTCGCGCGCGCACACGTCGTTCTCCATTGCAAGCGCGCCATCATCACCATTTAGAAAATGGGTGCGGCTCTCGGTTGCTATCGCGGCCCTGACCCTGGTACGTCTGCGCCGTGTTTTATTTTATCGATCTACTATATGTGTGTGCATGTACTCTAAGTGAGAAAGGCAATGCCCCATGGGGTGACTATTTGGTGCACATTATGATGTTGGGTATGCAAAACTACAGCAAGTCTAAAATGTGTGTGGTGGTGGATGTGTGCGTGGATTGATGGATATGCCGCAGACGTGGAGGTGGTCGCGGCACGATATCTGCACGGCGTGCACGGCGCGAAGAGAAGCAGCAGCTACGCAGCGTTGGCTCCAAGCAACGCTGAGAAGACCGTGCTAGGCAAACTGCAGCGCACGCTCAGTCTGTCCCTGCTGCGAAGCCGAACGGAGGCGAGTGGTGTTGGTGGTGGTGGCGGCGGCGGCGCAGCAAAGGATATCACCGGATCGCTCTTTAGTCACGACGAAGTTGGAGGCGACCTGGCAAGGTGAGTGAACACACAGTGGATACTGACTGCATGGCGTCATATTCAGGATTTGCGCTAGAAATGGGAACTGACGCATGTGAATCTCCTGGGCGATGCACACAGCTGGGATCTGACGCGGTCGTACTCAAATGCCTCCGGGACGTCGGGAAGCCGAATGCTCTCGGACTTTTACAACCTCGTGCTCGAGTCGGAGCGCAACACGTTCTTCAAAGACAAGCACGGCAAACGCGTGAAAGGGTGCGTTCATAGCTGTGTGTTCAACAACTCATTCGCTATTGGAACGTGGCACTAATTTTCTCTTCTTGTTGCGTTTGGAATGTGAATTTAGGGCGTATTTGGACGAGATCCGCATCATCGATGACTACTTTGGACCGAGCAGCCACAAGCGGCAGCGCGCGACTACTCACAAGCAGGCGATGGAGCCGAAGTTGCCGATCATGGAGCGCTTTGCCCACCTGCCAACTGCGCTGATGTCGACCACTTCGACGATCTCGAGTGAGATGGACTACTGGTCGTGCTTGGATTCGATGTCGGTGGACCAGGAAGAACTTGAACTGAGCACGAAACGAGCTCCACGATATCATGACTCGTCATTAGCGGCTATGAATGGGCAGTTGTTGTTCTCGCCCATGCACGCCGACGGAGGGAATGCCAGCGCGGCGGCGCGGCGCCTATCGAAATCGCTGAGCCCGCACAACGGCTGGCCAGGCTACGATGTTCAGTTCAATGAAGACGACGATGATGACGATGAAGACGAGGACGTTGGCTCCCAGTCTGCGTACGGCTACACTTGGGACCGGCTCAGGCAGAATCATCAACAATACCAGCATTACGACTACCAGAAGCAACTGGACTCGGCGCCGTCGTCCTTGGCGACTACGAGCTCGAGCGCCAGTTCCAGTCGCCCACCTATCTATTTCACCCCCGACGTTGCGCGGAACGCAAGTGCAGTCACCCCCATGATGGCAAGTTAAGCACGAACCATCTTCGTCACCTGTCACTATGAGCTATAAGCGTCATATGCCATAGCAGTCAGCCGCCGTTATATTTTATTAGGAAAGAAGAGAAAGAAGATTGAGTTTCGGCTCGATTGTGTTTGTTCGTTCACAATGCCCGAAAGCAGGTCGTTGAGAAGAAAAAGAAAAGAGAGACACGAGAGAGCATCACGCAAGCAGCAGTAGCATAATTCTAAATAGCTACGCGAGTTCACATCCACATACAAGAGAGAAAAAAACAAAGCATTCGTGCAGGATTCATAGACAACTTTACATTGTGTGTGTGCGTGTGTGAGCATCTTCGATTTGCCCTCTTGCTCTTCCTCTTCGTCTTGAGAACCAAGTGTTCAATTGCATGCTTCAACTCACGCCTTCTCTCTCTAGTCCATCTCTTCTTTTATCCACGTGCTGATGCCGCGCTTGGGGTTGCTATAGTAAAACTTGCCTGGGACGCTACGACTTTCTCGCTTCACCCATCCGGGCGGGAGCTTCTCCTGTGCGTCCGGGTTCTCTGCCTGCTGCGCCGCACGCTTCTCCATCTCCTCCGGGTGGAAGTGGCAAATCTCCTTGAACATGAGCTCCTTCAGATCGTTCTCGTCCAGGTCGTCCAGATCAAAGCTCTGGAACACCTCCACAGGCCGGTTCTCGCGCTCTTCGTCGTAGTACGCGGCGAGGTACGGGTGGCGGAGCGCTTCTTCGACCGTGATACGCTTCTCGACGTCAAAGATCAGCATCTTCCAGAGCAGATCCAGCGCCTCCGGGTTCGCGTTCGGGAACATCGTGCTCACGTCGATGCCCGCGACCGCCTGCGTGCGGCTCAGTAACTGTCGCCCCTTGAGCTTGTTCGCGAGTGGGTTCTCCTTGAATGAGTGCTCTTCCGGCACGCCCAGCACGTTCATGATCAGCTGCAGCTGGTGCACGTACGTCTCTCCTGGGAACAGCGGCTTGCGGCCGAGCATCTCAGCGAAAATGCACCCCGCCGCCCACAGGTCCACGCCCTCACCATACGCGCTTCCCAACAACAACTCGGGCGCTCGGTACCAGCGCGTGACGACGTACTCGGTCATGCCCACGTCCTCGGCTTCTTTGGACCGCGCGAGACCTAAATCGCAGATCTTGAGCAGGCAATCCGAGTTGATGAGCAAATTGCTCGGCTTCAAGTCGCGATGCAGCACACCGGCCTTGTGCATGTGGCTCAGTCCGCTGAGAATCTGATACAAAAAGTACCGGATGTGGTCGTCCAGAAGCACTTCCTTGGAATAAATGATGCGGTGCAGATCCATTTCCATGAGGTCGATCGTCATGTACACGTCCCGGAAGTCCGCGTACGACGGTGGTGGGATCAGGTCCTTGAGACTCAGTACGTTCTCGTGGGCCATGTGCCGGATTAATCGCGCTTCGCGGAGGATCTGCTTGAGCTGGTGCGGGTGCCAGATGCAGTCAATCACTTTCTTGATCGCCACGTTGCCGCCCGAGAGCGTGTCGGTTGCCGCAATCACAATGCCGTACGCACCGCGGCCGCAGACCTTGATGAGCTGGTAGTGCTTGGGCACCGTGAACGGCGCGCCGCACACCATAAATGTGTGCATGTTCTCATTCTCCTTGCACACGACCGCGTCCGTACTGGTCGTCAGTGGGAACCGCTTGTGCACTACTGGCGCGTCCACGGGAGGAGCCGATCCGTCCGAGCGCGCTCGAGCAAGCGTCTCGGGTGAGAGCTTCACGTTCGCCCAGCCATGGCGTCGGTACTCGCTTATGAACTCCTCACTCTTCATCGAGTTCGATGCCCGCAAGTCCTGGCTCTGGTACGCCGGTGTCGCGGCATAGCCAATGTGGGTCTGCATGGGCGGATCCCACTGCAGCATTTGTGTGGTTGGAGGGTGGAGGTGGTCGATCACGACGCTCTGGCTCTTCTTGAGTCGCGGCTGGACTGCAATGTTGTCATCAATGTCGTTGCGGCGACACGTGATCCCGATGAGCACTTTGCCGCAGTACTCACCCTTGACGTTGCTGACCGTGTACCATCGGCTGTCGGACGAGATCGCGGCCTCTTCTTCTTCCTGCGTGCGCCCGGACTTGGCAGACATGATGTATTTCGCGATGTTCACGGACGTGTGGCCGATCTTCACGTCGCTGCCTCCTCGCACCAAGTCCAGGACGTCGATTTGCAAGCTGCACGTCCCAATCACATTGTTGAACGGGAGTGGGATCACCTTATTCCAGATCGGGTGCGTTGGTGCGTACGACGGCTGGCCGAGGTTGCGTGGGGCGCCAGTGCTGAACGGATCCACTTCCACTGCAGGGCTTGTCGTCGATGTCAAGTTCGCAGCGGCGGTCAACATGCCAATGCCCGAGCTGAATTTCCTCGTCAGCGTTGGCATCGAGACGCCGGCAAACGCAGAGCTACCAGAGCTCGACAAGTCCTGTTTCGGCAGCGGCTTCTCGCGGTGCACGAGCGCCACGGACACGCTCGGTTCTTTGACGATTTTCTTCTGTGACGTGCCCATTTTGATGCCGTTGCCCTGGATCACGCGGACGAGCAGTGTGCCTTCCATTCCGTGCTCGGCGTCCACCTCGTTGAAGTCTTGCGGGAGCTTGAGCGTCGTCGCCGCGCCAGGCACTTTGAAGACTGCACTGGCAGCGACAACGTCGCCGTTGATCTCAAAGCGCGCGAGGCGACCGTCCGAGTAAAATGTAAACTTGTGCACCCAGTTCTGGATGAACTTGCGCCCGTCGCGCTTGTTCTCGAGCTCTTCTTTACCCGACGCGACCGCAATCGAGCCTTCGACGGACAGCCCACCGATCTTGAAATTCGTCCAGATCGTGTTCTTTGCAAACTCGTGAATGAAGTTTACGAGCCCCAAGTGGCCGCGAAACGATCCATGGAACGGCACAGACGGAGGGTAGTTCGAGCAGAAGATGATGTCCTTGTCGAGCAGTCGGAAGAAGCGCGTGAACACCTGCTCTGACGGAGGTGGAAGCGTCACCGCCATGTCACCCTCGGTCTTCCAGTTGCCTCGCAGCGCTGTGTAGAGCACCACGAGCATGGCGTAGAACTCTTCGACGTCTAACGGCGTGACCGCGAGGCTCGGGATCGCGACAATCGCTTCGAGACCAAGTCGCATCCAGATCACCTTCTCCACAGCAGTCGGCGCTGCGAGCTGCAGCGTCTTCTTGTCCTCCGTGATGAACGTAAATCCGTTTGTGCGCGTCGACGAGTCCTTCACGCCTGCCAGGATATACAGATGACTCACAGAGCTCGCAGGACTCGAGCCTCGTCGCGGGCGATCGCTGTCTCGCATGAGCGGCTCGTCACGGGATGCCAAATACGCTTCTTTCGAGGCAAAGCGTCGCAGATACTTCCCTTCCAGCACATAATAGTGCTTCTCTAGTCGTCGCAACCACTCGCTTCGCTTGCTCAGCACGCCTTCCCACTTGACTGCTTCATGGTACAGCGTTCCGGACTCGGGTCGGAAATAGTCAAACTCCGAGTCGCGCGGCGTACTCTCGATCTCAAGCTGGAACTCTTCTTCTCCAGACGACATCGTCTTCGGCTCGGGAGTATCTGCGTCTGCTGTTTGCGCGCGCGAGCTGTTGCTGTCGCTGCTGTAGAGCTCGTTCGTCGACGCCAGTGGCGACGTCGCGTTCTTCGCAGACGACGCGAGTTTCTCGCCAAGTGAGTTAAGCATCGGGTCGTGCGCCTCCGAGAGGCGGCGTAGTGACGAGCGGTACAGATTTTTCTCCTTGCCATGCAACGAGAGCTTGGCGTCTTCGAGGATCTCAGACGCGCGCTCCGAGATCTGGCCCTGCTGCAGCCACATGTTGATACAGCGCTCGCGACTCAAACCCGCCATAATCCCAGCGCGATCTGCTGCGTTTCCCTCCGGATAGCTCCGCGAGACGCCGTCGGGCTCGCCGTTCAGTCCAAGGTTTGGCGACGAATGGCGGTCGCTCAGCTCCAAGCTTTCGAGCAGCTCTTCCGCGAGCTGTGGCAGCGCGCTCTCGCTGTTGCGTCCATGTGAAGTTCGATTAACAGCGGCAGTAGTCGTACCGTTCGTGTTTTGCGCATTGAAGCTGCCGTTGCTGGAGCCATTCTGAGTTCCTGCCGCTCCCGCCCCACCCTTCGTGGGCGAGCCGCCCATCTTGAACGACGCGCGCGTCCACGCCGCGCTCTCCGACTGTGTACGCAGCCGCTCTTTCTTCTTCTTGATCTTGAGTGGAGGCGGCGGTGCTTGCTGTTGTTGTTGTTGCTGTTGCTGCTGTTTCACCGCCGATGCGTCGCTGCTCTGCTGCATGCTTGCTCGTTCCGTTTGCTGCGCTCGCTCACGTGTCAGGGAGAGAACGAGAAGAGGGGAAAGACGAAGGAGAGGAGGGGGGAGGTGATCTCACTCACTCTGTGTTCGCTCTACCCGCTGGCGCTGTCTTGTCTGTCTCTGCGGGTCTATGAGGGTCTTCCTGGGCCGATGGCGATCGTCTCTGCTCGCTCTCGCGTCGTCTCTCGCTCGTCTCTCTATGGATGTAAATATAGCAGCAAAAGGATCACCTTTGGCTTTGGACGACGCCGCCGTCCGCTTTGCTTTGTGTAAAAACCTGTGTGAGGGAAACAGAAGGTTGAATGAGGTGGCGCGCGCGTCGCACGAATGTGACTTGAACGTTCCGTATAAGCGTTGTAAAAGTATACCATATACTACCGAAATCAGGGATGTTTTACTCGCACAACGTATACTATACACACATTGTGTGCAAATGTTGTACGAATGTGTCTCGAACGGTTCACATTCCGATTGTTCATCCAAAAAAGTGTGATGCAAGGATGCAAAGAGGAGAGATGCAAGAATGTGCGCTGGATGTTGTCGTGACGTACGCAGCACGCACGATTCACTTACACACGGAGTACAGCTTTAGGTGGTGCATGCATGCTGCTATGGACTACTGGATGGATGCCAAAGCACAGCACAGTGCACGTGATGCTTATGTGAGAATGGGCGGGAACATCTTCTGCTCGATCATCTCTTCCACGACAGCGCGCACTTCCGCGGTCTCCAGCTGATGAGACAACACAACACAAATCTGTTAGGCGAAGAGCGCTTTGGTGTTAAACAGGCTTGCTGCGCATTTGCCATGACAGAGGAACAAGACGCACCGTCGGGTACTTGTACGTGAAGCCCGTGGCTTCGATCTTTGAGCCGTCAGCGTAGAGGTGGTTGTGCTGCAGCAGCTCCTTGTCGATGTACGGCGTCAGCGGCGTGTTGTTGATGTCGTGCAGCTGTTACATGGAGAGAGCAAAATCCCATGAGGGCATTGGAGGTGAGTCATCATGTCAATCTCTGTCTCGATGAAAAAGATCGGCTACACTACGTTACCTGGCACAGATCCGCCCACGGCTGCATGTGCTTCTCATTTGCATCGTCGACGACGTCAGCGAGACGCATCTATCGCAAAACAAATCAGACAGAACAGGAAATGAGTCAGAGCTTGCTGCATACATTCAAACTGAAGGTGATGAATGCGTGGCAATACGCACTCGCGCAAGGTTCGAGATCAGTTTGCCGATGAAACCCGTCCTGATCTGGAAGATCTCCTCGAGAATCGCATTGATCTTCTCTTGGTCTGTCACATACACAACAGAGCGGTTAGAGCGATCTGCCGAGCAATTCACAGCCCGAAGCGTATGATGATTACGAAGAGCTCACTCGTGTCGTTCTTGTCGACCAAGTTGTAGACATGACCGCTCTCCCCAGCCGTCGACAAGTGCCACAACGCCTGGCTCACATCGTACACGTGAACCTGTATACAGCAGATAATATTAATTCCCACCAACGACGTTAGTTAGGGCGTTGTGCTTGGATAGCCTCGACCATTTGTGTGTGGTCGTCGAGATGAGCGCAGCTTTTTAAGTGTTCGCACCGTGTTGACACGCATCTCAGCATCCCAAAGCAGCTTCATCTTCTCCTTCAACTTGACATACCTGGTGCAGGCAGCACACAAACGAAAAATTGAACAAGTACGCATTAAGCACAGCAACTATACGACAAGTACATGAGAAGCAGAGTCACGGAAACGTACGCGGCAGCGCAGACAATGCGGGGCATCAGTCCCATGATGTCGGCGGATCCGTAGACCTGGATGCGATAAGATACACAGGTAAGCGACAATCACACAGTTGTTAATAACATCCTGATAGCAGCCACACGAACTCGGGTGGCGCACGTGGTTGTGTCCGTGGGCTGTATCATCAAAAGTGGACTGCCATCGTACCGTCGCTGGGCGGACAAACACGACATCGAGGCCCGGGAGTTTCCGGATCTCTTCCTCGGCCTCAAGCTTGAACTTTGCCTGGAGCGTCCATGGCTGAAGCTCCGCCGTCTCGGAGGCTGGGGTCTTGGCCTGCGACTTGTACACAAACGCGGTCGAGACCTCAATGTAGCGCTTCACACCAAGCTCCTGCGCTTTCGTCGCTGTGTTCGCAATACAAAGTTGAGCAACAGTAGCGGGAATTAGAAGGTTGTTGTGGGGTTAATGCCACCAACCATGAAAGCAAGCGAGCTGCTGGTTACGTACCACACTTAACGGACAAATCGCGGCACTAACAAATGAATAAAGAATCAGCAAAGTCACATCAATAAATGAGTGATGATTCCAAGCACACCACGCAACATCAAGGCTCAACAGCACATAGTCCAGGTTTACCTTGGACGCGTACACCGCCTCGCCCAAACCGTACTTGCTCTCGCCGGCGAGGTTGTAGACGTAGTCGTAAGGACCGAACTCCGGGTTGAACGCGCGCTCAACGTGCGCGTCGCGCGTGAGGTCGGCCTGGACGAACGTCACGCGCTCGTCCGCGAACGTGTCCTTGTGGCTCTGGCTGAAGTACGCGATCTCGGGTCTCGTCTTGTCCGCCACGCGGATGTATGCCGCCAGGTCGTTGTCGACGCAGAACTTGACGAAGTTGCGGCCGATCATGCCTGCGCCGCCGAGCACGAGGATGCGCGGCTTCTCACTCATACTTGACTTGGTTGGTCACTCGAGTCTTCTTGCTTGCTGGTGCTGATTTGATACTCTTCTTGTTCGTGAGCTTTCAGCGCGTGAGCAGCTCACCTGTTTTCACCTCTGTAATTCAATACCCTGCCAAAACTCTTCATTGTATATATATACCTTTAGTATATTGCTGCAAATATGTAAGATTCTTTATAGGTATAAAATATTTTCATTTTACAAATTCATGTGTTTGTCATTATGTAAGGCTATGCAAAATAACCTCTCAGAATCCATAGACATCGACTTGAAGCGTCGTCACTCTTGGCACCTTGATGCTCGCATTCTGCCATTGCCACTTCAACCAAAAGATTTCCCCCAAGCCAAGCGCATCCACTAGTCCATCAGCACACATATCCTCTTGTGATGGTGAAGGCGACCGCCAAAGGCGATGGCTCTGCGCAGTTCCCTCGTGATTCCATCTACGAGCTGCAGAAGAGCGTGCAGGGCGTGGAGCTACTCGCGTTCCTTGCGCCTCCAGAGGGCGTGAGCGAGAAGCGATTGAGTAAGTTCGTCGAGACGACGTTCCACCCGCTGCGACCGTGGATCGCCGGCGTAGAGCCAAAGGGGAATGGTGTCGTGTGGAACTACGAGACAAAGGAAATCGTGCACGAGTTCTCGCTCGAGATTTCACTCGATGCCGCCGACAGTGCTGCTGATGATGCCCCCACGCCTCCTCAAGCGACGTCGAAACCTGGAGGGCTGCTCACGAAGAGCTCGTCACCGACTGCGACGACGTACATGAGATCGAACAAAAGCAAAGGCGGTGCGCTACGAATGCTGTTTTACGACCATGAAGCGATCGCGACTGTGACCCAAAACGCGGCGGGCCGTGTCTGCTTTGATGAATGGATCGTCGTGCTCTCGGCCACACACGTTGTCATGTGCGATATGAACCAGAATTCAGCGGTGCGTGATACAGAACTATCTATATGTGCATCTGTTGTATGTTGATCATTGTATCGAAGTGGCTGCTCTGCTGTTTTCTGTGTGCAGATTCGCTCAGTTGGGCCGGACGACTTGCACAGACAAGCGCCGTGCAGTATCGAGATCTTACCGTCGGGTCTCCTCGCAATCGGGTGTCAAGACGGCAAAATACGCATTTGGAGTCCGCAGCTATGGCGAATAGCCGGCACCATCGACACAGGCTCCACGAAAGGTACAATATTATCCATGTTGTTATGATGCGGCGTTGGACTTGGATGTATTCAGATATCGGACTCATTTCCGCGGTTCTCATGCCCAATCATAGATGTTCAGCAGCTGCTGTTTCTCCCGCCTCAGTCGTTTAACGCTAGCCGCTGTGGGAGCGAGTCGAGCGCGATGGGTTCCTCAGTGCAGGCCAATTACGCAGCTCAGCATCTTGTTGCGATAACTTTGGATGGAAGAGTCGTGACCTGGCGCATCTCGGTGATGAATAGTGGCGCGAGCTTTGAATGCAAGAAAGTATTCGAAATGGAGCTGAAAGAAGCATGCAAGCAATTCGATGCCAGCAGTGGAGTGAACGAGCTCAAACTGCATGCTCACCAAGAAATAATGAGCGCAGCAACCAAAGATGGGACAACGTTCTTCTTCGACTTGGCGGTGCTTTTTCGACAGGCGAAAGGGTACGTATAAAGTCCTTCCACTCACACTACAACCTGTAGTTATGGCAGGTGGTGACAGTCTCTCTTTTCATTTGTGACTATACCAGACCAACTCTACTCGGAATTCTACCGTCCAACAAACTTCCGGGAGCTCTCATCATCTCAGGGCCGCGCAAAGCATCGTTTGTCGTTGTATCGATTGCGCCATCAGCCTCAACGGTACGCACACCCACTGCACATGTATTGCTTCTGAGATGAATCGGCTAGAAGGCACACACGAACCAAATGGGTGCCATCCTTTTCAACAGGTGACCGTATCCGAGCTAGTAAACAAAGGTCGATTGGTCGGAAGAGACAACGTTCCGTCGAGCTTCCACGAGTTCGCAGTCAGCACCTCTTCGGAATCGAAAGATTTCAAGCTCTTTATCAACCAGGTAAGTGGATGTTGCCTGCGCTTGTTTTGTTTCAGTATAAGGTATTTAACTGTGCCGCTTTGGATATTTGGCAGCCTCCAGCACTATCGAAGAAATTCAAGGTCCTCTCACTGGCATCCAGCCGTCGAGATGCGACTGGCTTGTGCTGTCTCACAACGTTTGGTCTCCTCATCTTCAAGACATGCTGCATTCCCGATGTGACACCCGTCTTCATTACCAGAGGCGCAAACAAAGCCCCGCTACTGGCGTTTCCTTCGGCTGCGAAAGTCATGCTACGGTTTTATGGAGAGGAGACATCAGCCAAACAGGAAGATCACAAGTTGCAAGGTGGTGGTGATGCTCCGAACGAAAAGCTCAAGACACCGTCGCTACACCCATGTCCAAGCAGCCCGTCGTACATGGCCGCTGTGTTGCCTGCCAGCGCACACATCGAGGTTAGCTGATGTGAATGGGTGTACTTGGAAATTAACTCGTACTGGTTACTCACTTGCCTTTTTTGTTGTGTCTGCAGATTTTGCAGATGGACTCGGAGCTGCGCAACCAAAAATCGATCACTATGAGCTCGATTTTCTCTGGGAATGCGATTGCACTCGCGTGGCATCCAACTAAGCCTCAATTCGCTGCTCTTGTGGTAAGCGCGTCGTACTTCAAAACGCTACGACACTTGATGGAATTGTTTTTGCACTTACTAAAAGAAGCGACCATTTTGTGTTGATCTTTGTAGCCACAAGATCCAAACTCACGTCGAATGACGCGCTCCCAAACTTCCGCACACATTACACCAAAACGCCGCGGATTTATGTTTGGTGGGAGCTCGAAGAACATTGGTGATGACCCGAACGGCAACGACGCCAAGCTCCGCAATCAAATGGCGCGCATGATGACTTTGACAATCTTTGAGATCTCGAAAGATGGGGGTCATGTTGAAATGGTCGAAGAGAACTGTGCTGGGGCTGATGATCGGTTGCTCCATATTTTCTCGGGTCCTCTGCTAGGAGTCGTAAAGTTCGAGACCAGCGACGACAGCGGAAATACAAACGACGGTGGGTCCTCTAAGTCACTGATAGACAACCAGCACCACGATAGCCCATCCTCCATGATGCGAAGCAAGCGAACCGAGTCCTCTGTGTTTGCTGCCATCACGCCAACTTTTGCGTCTAGCGGAGGTAGCGGACCGTTTTCAGAATCTTCGATAATATCGGAAGCAGATACGAGCGACGTGAAGAGAACGTACCTCGAGTTCTACGAGTGGGATGCAGTTAAAGCAAATGATCAAAGCAAGCCGACGCTTGGAGATACGCTGAAGAAAATCGGTGGTGCGATAGAGTGCCCACTCGCACTCGAGTGGGAACGCACAACAAATCGATTCTGTGCGCTGGTTTATCCGGCGTCTGTGAAAGTTTATCGCGCAACAGCGTCACCTCCAGATCTCGTGTGTCTCCATGAAATTCCGACTTTTCAAGCAGCTCGGTCGTTGAGATGGGTCAACCATACGCTCTTTTTCTCGACTGATGATGAAGTCAAGTGCTGCGTCGTGTCAAAGACTCGCTGCTTTACGTTTGATTTGGCGTCAACTTTGGTTCCTGATGAGCCTTTGGGAAGGTCGACTCGCGATACTTCTCACCAGTTCCCGCAACCCCAGGTAAGTTATGTATCGCGATGATTCTTGAGCTCTGGTTTGATACTGATTTGACGTTGTTTGAATATGGGCAGAGGCTGCCAGCGGGAGTGACGACAATTCTTGATGTCTACAACCGACAACTCGTCCTTGCTGGACCAGTGCAGGTGTTGCACTCAATCGATTTGTCGAATAGAGTCTTGCAATGTTGCATTCTGGTCTCGCGTGGCAAAGAAGAACTCGCGTTGAAAATTGCAGAGACGTTCGATCCGGACCTCACTGACTGGCTTGGATCAGTGTTTGAGGCGTTTGGCTGCATTCAACAAGCTCTAAAGCTCTCGAAGTTGTCAGCGGCACTCAAGATCAACATCTGCATCAAGGTACGCATGTTCGAAAACTCTCACTCCTTTCGTTGGTTGAATCTGCGCTCGTTAACTTGTTACTTTTGTAGCACAACATGCTGAATGAACTAGGAGAGCTACTCATGATGCCGCAGAGCGATTCGCCCGACCTCACGGTACGCACCAAACACATTAAACTGAGTTGAATGTGCACTGAGGGCTGAATTCATCTTCTGTTGTTTGTTCTTTACAACAGGGAACGTCGCCTTTCCAGCGTGGCTGCGTGAGCTTGTATCGTACAAAGCAAGGCTCGGAATCTCTTCAGAAGATTTTCTCCACTGTACTGTCGTCCAACCGTCACAATGACGCGACCTTTGTTGCATCCTTGTTGCGTGAACAAGAGGTATTCTGTCTCCAAGGCAGAACGAGTCATTCATCCATTCTTACTGAAAGGTTTTGGCTAACACTTGACGGATTTATTGATTTGTTTTGCAGTTTCTCGTCCAAGCATACTCTGCCCGTGAAGATTGGCGAGCGGCTCACTACTTTGCGAGGCAAACCTCAGGTCCAAGCAAATCACAGGCTGATGTGTGCATCGACAAGTGGAACACGGACATCCAGGCGCCAACCTCGTCTTGGAGAGTGATGCTTGAGGCGCAGCACATTTGCGCACCCGAAGCGATTGCGCTGTCATCTTCAGGCTTGAAATTGTAGATTTCCTGCTCGAGCGCCTTTGAAGACTGTCTGCCCACTTGTTTGGAAGTTGGACATTTAGCATCATGCACATCCATGGAATACAAGTTCATTTGCATTGTTGAAGCTTTGTTGACTGCTCCACTCCAACGAGTAACCCACGTGTGAAGCAGATTGCATTTGTGGTCCACCTCGATTCGATTCTCCACGAAAAGTCGTCGGCTTGCGAAATGTGATCTTTCGGTTCATGCATCCTCGAATCGCTGCTTTTTGCTCATTCAGAAAGAATTCTCTTCTGGGTGTTGGCGCTCGACGCCATGGCACTCCTCCGGATAGAGCCACGCGAGTTAATCGCGCCGATCGACGGGCATCGCACGCGTCAAGCTGAGCACGTGCTCTTCCACCCGGTGAGCAGCCATATCGCTACCCTTTTTTGTATATCTGGGTTGGCGAAGGCCTTGGCTAATCTTTAACATCTTACCGTGCTTTCATTTCGTTTGGACAGACCCGAGGCTCTCTGATCTCCATCACGAGCTCTCTGTTGCAAGAAATTGACCTTGCAACTGGTGCTTTAGTCGGCGAAATCGACTTTGATCTCTCTCCGATCACTTCAAGCGCACTAGTGGCGGGCAGCAGCAGCGACAAAGCCCACGTGCTGGACCATCTCGTGGCGATTGGGAGCTATTACGTGGTCGGAGTGTTCCAATCACGGTGCGTTTACTTTGTTTCTACCACCTGCGCTCCTATTGCTTCTGCAGTCCTTTTTACTGATGAAAGGTGTTGCGAATTCAATCTGTCAACCTTAGGTACCTTATTGTGTGGGATCTACAAGACCATGTGCTCCAGTCGATCTCGGAAGTGGAAAAGATGCAAAAGAGCATGGTCGCGGTTGCGGGCTCACTCTGCAAGGACCATTGGTTGTTCTACGCCTCGGAGGGGAGCGCGAGCATCAAAGTCACGAGCGTGGACTCCAAGGAGATCCCCAAGAAGATCTCGCGGAAGGCGTCGAACCGCAGCTGCCAGGTCGTGTCGCTTGCGTACTCGACTTTGAAGCGCACGCTTTGCTGCGGCTCGTCGGATGGCAGCGTCCAGTTCTGGTCCTTCTCGGAAGACAATGCGCTTGGTGGAAAAGAAGAGACTGCGGTACGACTAAATGCTTGGTGTTCTTAAACACCTAGACTTCTAACATTCGCGAAAATGGTTTCTTTCGTGTGTATGGTTCCAATAGATGGCGACGCTGCTGTTCACAACTCCAGCAACGCAGTCGCCTGCGATTCAGCTCTCATTTGCGACCATGGGGTCAAATGCCAGCTACTTGGTAGCTGGGTACCAGAGCCGAGCGATCGAAGTGTGGTCGCTGCTCTCCAGTAATAATTCGAACGCAAGGCAACGAGACCCGCAACGCGTCGCCGCGACTCAATTGTGAGTCTATTGACTTTGTGTATCAGTTTTATTCTCTTTGCCTCCTTAGTCCAGTCTTCTAATCTGTGTCGCGTTAATTCGTAGATCCCCACAGCAAGCAGTTGACTTTGCGAAGAAGAGCGGCGAGCTCTCATTCCATCTGCACCCACAGCTTCCGCTTCTGATCGCGCACTGGCACTCGTTCCATAGCAGCTCGAGTGTCATCGCGTGGGAATTCCGTCCGAGTATCGGAGGTGGTAGCGGCGCAGGAAGCGGTGGGGTGTTGTCGGGATGGTCGGAGCTCATTTCGGCAGATTCCCGAGTAGCACACGGCGGCAAGGTGGACGAAGACAACAGCTGCGCTGCTGGAGTTTGCTGGTTCCAAGGAAGTCTTGTGTGCTACAAGTCGACCCATATCCGCTCTCTGTCAATCTTAGCTATTCAAGCTCCAGACGCTACCTCGAGCTTCTCAAAATCACTCGAAGCCCCCATGTTGTCCTCCAAGGTCTCGCTCAGCCTGGATCAATATTGGAACTACCAGGAGATCCCGTCCAACTTGGTACAGATCACCACGAACCCAGAGCCTTCGAGCGGCTCGTCGGAGTTTACTCTCCAGCACTATTCGCTACAAACCGGGGCGTGTGAGAAACTCGACGATCTTCCCGTCTGGAAGAACTACCAGGGAAAGTCACTCGTGCCGTGGGAGATGGTGTCAAACCAGAGCCAGTCGGCCGTCTGCGTTAAATTAAAGGACCCGATGAAAGCTCACAGCTCCTCTTTGCCGTCCTCGACTGTCAACACTTCAGTCGACGCGGCAGAAGACAGTAGCTTCTCGTACGTCGTGATGGAAATCAAACAGAAAGCTGGCGCAGGCTCAGCTCGTCGGGGCGATGATACTAATGGCGGGGGAGAGAGCAGCAGTTCTTCTTTCCGAGTCTCCTGCGGCTCACAACTCAACGCGCTCGACTTTTGCTTTGCCGATTTTCGACCCGACGAGGCAAAACAGACGCAGCCGTGGGTGCTCGTGGTGCTGGCGAGTACTGGCAAGTCGCTCTGCTTGCAAGTAAAATGCGATCAAGTGGAGAGCTCGCGGATCTTGCTGCAACGTGAGGTGCTGCGCATGTTTAGCACTCCGATTCCGCTTTCGTCGCAGTCTCCGCATGTCTCGACAGTTGGGTCGCGCTTGATGTACGTGTCAGTTGGAAGCGACTTTCGCCAAGTGCTGCAGCTGAGTGAAGACGACTTGAACGTGCCGAGTGCAGTCGCAGGAGCTACTGGTTCGTGGAAGGCGGATGCAAACGAAGTGGTGATCGATGTGACGTGGAACAAATCTGTAGCAGCAGCAAGCACAGACTCTGCGGACTGGGAGCTACTCGCGGCTGTGCGCACAACCAAGCGACTAGTGATTCTGAACAAGAGCCTGAGCCAAATCCGCGCGTACGATCTCGCTCGAAACCTTCTTGAGCCTCAGTCGGTGCTCTGGATGGTGCAGACACTGTTTTTCGTCACAAAGGACAGCCAGCTGAGATACCTCACACCTCTGCGCATGAATTTGGAGTCATCACAATCTAAAAGCCCGCACTCTCGGCTCGTGTGCTGTCTTGGAGAACCAGTAGATCGCAGTAGCATGCAGCACACGGACCTTCTCTCTATCTGTGGAGACCGCCTGTCGTACTCGGTCACGAACCTACGAACACTGGAAGTCAAAGCGTTTTTACGTCCGATCTCGATATCCGAGCCGCTTCTCGCTGGGTTTGTGACTCCAAATGGAAAGCTCAAGACAATCCTCGAGCGAGACGTGCTCGTGTTTGCCATGTCAGGCGGTACCGAGTCGGCGTGTCCGCTCACAGACTACCTGCTCCACATTCTCTACTACGAGTTTGGCTGGAGAGAAACCACACTTCGCTTGCTTGGTGCTCTGAACCAACCTGGTGGTACTGGCGGTGGCTCGGGGGCAGCAGCGGCGGCATCAGCAATGGGAGGAAGCTCAAGCTCGTCATATCCAAAGTCCTCCCACTTGTCAGTGCAACTGTTGGCTTCGCTCTACCTGCACTCGCACAAGTGGAAAGAGTTCCTCAAGGTATTTCTTGCCATGGACCCTGGCTTGGAAGAGTACGCGCTCGCGGACGAGGACAGCGGCGGCGCAGCGTCGAATGCAAAGCTCCCGTCGCGCACGGGTCAAATCGCGCAGCGGTTCCGCAAGTTTGGCAAGATCATGGACGCTATCGGACAGTCGGAGTTGGCGTTCAAGTGCTTCGACCTGGCAGGAGACGACCTGTCGATCTTGGAGATGACAAAGAAAACCGGCGGCCCACCAGCGACGTCATCTATGCTCACCTTGCTTCAGAGAGATTGGGCGAAAATGAACCCACCACTTTCTTCGATCGTCAATGCAGAGGCTGGTGCTAACGGGACAAGCGCGCAGCAATTGGAGTCGGTCATCTGGCGCCGTCATGATCTCTTCTCACTGCTCTGTTGCGACGTGCTGCAGCAAAACGAGCGCCGGAGCCGCTTGCTCTCGAGCGTCAAGCCGTTTGACAAGACAACACTGCAGGTGTCGTCCACCAAGAAAGAAGAAGACGGATTATTGGACAAACCCATTGGTCCACGCGCGAGCATCTTGCATTGGAAGCGTCTCGTGCCAGAGGACGCAAAGGACTGGATAGGCGTGTCTTCGACGCCGCATTTTTCATCCGAGGACCCAAAGAATCCAACCTATGGGCTCTCTTCATCCAGTAATTCTCTACTTCTGTCTGGAGTTGCCAATGGCATGGCGACATCATCTGGCGGGGCGAATGAAGCGCTTGACGGAGCAAGCTCAGCACTCTCAAGCAGCAAGGATACAGCTGCCAGCGCCAAGATGACGATCGGTCCGTTTGTCGACGAAGAGGACGCTGTGGTCGCGTACTGGCGCTTTGAAGAAGGCGCCAACTTGGCAGACGGCAACTCTGGTGGCGGTGACTCTGAGAAGACAGGAATTGCTGGAGTCGAATCGTTGGACACTTCCAAGCGCGAGAACAATCTCCAGCTCTTGGGATTTGGAAGCGCGACCAAACTCGTGTCGTCGAGCGCGCCAATCGACAAAGGCGAAGAAGGGCGCATCCAGGAGGAGTTTGCGTTGCGCTTTCCTGCGTCAAGCGACTCGAATGACGGCGATCAGGAGCGAGAGGCAAAAAGCGGAGACTGGGGGGCTCGGTGCATCATTCGCAGCGGGAGTACGCTGGATATCGGCTTTGTGTTTGACGAAGACCCGTACCGCCGCAAGCTGACATTCGAAGCGTGGCTGCGCAATTTTGTGCTCGCGCAAAAACAACAACAGCAGCAAGCGCAGCAGGACGATGACGACTTTGGCTCGTCATCTTCACCGGCGACGAGATCCTCGCAGTTTGCAGATCCTGGGACGCGCATGATTGTGTGTCGAAAGAGCAAAGACGATAACGGTGGGAGTGGCGATCTCTGGTGGGGCTTCTCGCTCGTTGACGGCTACTTGGTGCTTGAATTCGCTGGTCAGTCGATCAAATCCGATGAGAAAGTGTCGAATGCCGCGTCGTGGCACCATGTGGCGTTCTCCATCGACATTCTCTCGCACAAGCAGGCGAGTGTCAAGCTCTTTCTCCAGGGCCGGTGCGTCGGCACAAAGGAGATCTCGAGCGTCGACACCAACACACAGCTCCACAACAACTTGGTTTCTGCAGCAGCATCGTTATCAACCGATAGGGGCGTGCTGTCGTACCTGCACCTTGGTTGGCAGCTCAAGGAGTACGAGATGACCGAAGTGCGCGTCTGGGCCGCTGCGCGCACGCAGGACCAGCTGAGCGACATGAAGGAGAACTACTTGGGCATCGCCGAGGCCAAGAAGCGCATGAAGATTGCGATCCACCAGCGCAACTGCCAGTGCGAGAAGTGCCACAACCGCCGCACGAAAGCCCCCGTCGCGAAGCTCACCATGGCGACACCGTTCCCGACCACGCCGCCGTCCGCAACTGTGCGTGACCGCCGCAGACCTCAACCCAAGCAGTGAACGAATGCTTGACACACAGCCAAGCAAGCAGGGCGATTGCGAATGATGTGAAGACGCTTAAGATGATCGATGAAGGTACAAGGATAGGTAAATAAGCGAAATGAGCCCAGGAGGTTGCTATGATTTGGATGAGTGTTACCACTCACACATTTTGTATTTCAAACCGAGCTTAAAGGTTGTTGTTGACCAGAAAAGACCAAGTCGTTCCAAGAACAAGAGGGCTGACTTACAGGGTCTGCTTGATGAACTTGTTGATCTCGTCACCGCGGTTGCCGGCGTCACCGCCCTCAGCGAAGTGGAGGAGCTTCTTGGTGTAGCCGCCGTTTGGCGACGACAGCTGGAATGGCCAGAGGAAGTTCGACGCCTGCTTGAAGTGTGGGCCGACGGTGAACACCTCGTGGATCAGGTCCTCGATACAGATGATGCCGACGTGGCCGAGCGACTTCTCGATGATCGAGTTGTCGGTCAGTGGGATGCGCTGACCGCGGACCTTGCCGAATCCACGCTTGTAGATCAGCTCACGGGTCGATTTCAGGTTTGGGTAGCCGTACGTGATGAATGGCTCGACGAGGCGGAGCATGTTAATGGTCGCCTTGTTGAGCTTCACGAACACACCGTTCTGAATCTGGCGCAGACGGAAAAGCTGCAGGATCTTGCGCACCTTTGGCGACACACCGATGATACCGCGGATACGGATCACGAACGCGAGCTTGGCCTCCGCTGGCACGAAGAAGTTGCCGGTGCTCTTGGCCTGGCGGCGAAGGAGCACATTCTGCTTCTCGATCTGTGGTGAGCAAAGTAGACAGTAATGGTATGGAGTGTGAGTGATCAACGCTCTTCTTGACTATGGCATGAGTATGATGCTGATGCGGGAGGAAAGGTGACGGGGACTTACGTTGCGGTATTCCTTGACGTACTTCTCAGCACTCTTGAACGCGATCTGGCGGACCTTCTTGCGGTGGGTCTTCTCAGCGACAGCCTTGGCAGCGCGCTTGGCCTTCACCTGCTCGACGGTGCGACGCTTCTTGAGGATCGACTCTGGGACAAGACTGTTGGAAGAAGAGGGAAACGGAGAGACATACGGTTAGGACGGGGTGCACAGTGAATATCGGGCACGACGGATCACGAGTCACAGGCAGCAGGCAAGCTCTCTCTCCATCTTTCTCTCCATCACGTCGCTCTCATCGAAACAAGGGCGACAACAACAGACAGATCAAGAAGAAGATGAACCAAGCCACGCCACGTGACGTGCAGTCGGCTTCCGATACACCCGTCATGATTGCATTTGAGTGGAGTGGCGTCTTCCAAGTGAATGGTTGTCGTCACACGCACCAAGTCCTCCGAGATGATGCTCTTTGCAGATGCACAACTGGAGATTTAAGAAGAAAGAGACCGATCTCGACCTCATGAGAGACGAAAATTGACTCAGACCTCCCACATCAATTTGAAGAGAAGAGAAAGCCGTCGACCCTCGCTCGTCTCGCTCTTTGCTTTGAGATCACCAACTGAACCGAAATTCTTGGAGAACGCAGACGCACGCGCAGAGACGCTTGACAGCGAAGGGACGAGTTGTTTCTTTACTCTCATTTCCGGCCATGCACCATCGCTGCTCACCCACGTATGCAGGCACTATCAGGTCCGCACTGCAGAATGATCGAGAAAACGAACATCCACATTCGCAGGACACAACGACAGCCAGTGAGAAGAAAGCGGCGAGGGGATGCAGGCGACAACCCATGAAAAGGTCTATCCGAAGCACGATTGACGATACGTCGCGAGGCGTGGGCTCTAGACAGCAAAGATCGGCTGGAACGAGGAACCCGAGGGTGTAGTTGAGCTTGTCTCGTATCTCGCCTGTCAATCCATGCGTCAGGAGCTGCTCTTGGTTGGTCTCCTTCCTCTTGATGCGTCGCGCTAGGAAGCTCTTGTCATCGTGATGCGAACAGACACGACGACGCTGGAGAGAGGAGAAGAGAAGCAGGCGTTTGTGTGACTCCCTGGATGCGCTCATGCAGCGGCGCTCACGGTACTGGAAACGTACACTTTAGGGGCAGCAGCGACTGGAGCCATGATGCTTGGTTTGAACTTTCGGTTTGAAAAGTGCCGATACCTCAGCCTCGCGGCGTAATAACGACGCGAGCGAGCGAAAAGGGAAGAGGCTCACGCCCAACCAAACATTCGCTGAATTGAATGGCCGAGACAGCTGCACAACTCTGATTGGCTTAAAATTTGAGACAGGTTTTGATTTTGTGTGGCCCACAGCAGATAGGAAAAGGTTTTATAATTAGGGTGGCTCACATGAATTTGAGTTCAAAGCGTTTTTTTTCTGTGAGAATGGTCATTTCTCTATCTGCTGTTAAATGTATTGCTGCAAATATCCATATTTTATTCAGCATAAAATCATCCGTATACATTTACGCGATAAAAATAGGAAGACAGACAACGCGGAAAACAACGAAGTAGCCGCAAGAAGCAAGCCAAGCAGCGTGCGGCAACAACAGCGCAAATTCAGATTCAGACGACCCTCCTGATTGACAAATGGGCGCAGAAGCGGGGACCTCGCTGCTGCCGAACGTGGCGCTGCTGGCGTTCGGATTCCTGCTGGGACGAGTGCAGTTCCTGCCGATCGCAGCGCAGCTCGTCGATGAAATGTGCGCACTTTCCACTGTGCGCAAGGTACGTTCAATCGGACACGAATGTGTTCATTTACGACATGCTACGATTGTGTACAGGGATAATTCATGCACACGTGTAAAGAGTATCTAACTGTGGTTTTACACACATGGTGTAGGTGGCGATCGCTCTCATCTTTTTCGTGCTGATAGCACTGTACCTGCTCGTGTTCCTGCTGCCGCTCGACTGGATCGCTCGAAAAGTGCGTCTACATTTTGGTTGTGGATGCAGTGTTGATGTACTTGCTCTTTTTGTGATGATGATATTGATTCGTGTCTTCATGCTGCTGCTATTAGGAAGCGAAGAGCGCCGAGCAGCGCGATCACGCACCGACATCGTTTCGACGCGAGCTGCGGCGGCGCGGGAGCTATAGCATGAGCTACGTCACAGACATTAAGGCGCACGTGTTTGCTCGGTCATGACGGCGAAAATAATATACTTCTGCGGCTCCCCCAGCACCGTTTTTGCTATCCACGCTTCAAGCTTTCGAGGACGTCGAGTTGGTGTTGTTGATGCTTGCTGGACTCTTCATCAGTTGCTGCTGCTGCTGCTGCTGTTGGTGAAGCTCCCGGTCGATCGTCAGCTTTTGAAGGCGACAACGAAATGGACGAATTGCCCGATTTCTTTTTCGCAAACAGATGCACGAGCACGTTCTTGGCTTTCCCGGCTGTGCTGCGGTGATGGTGGTTATGGTGGTGGTGGTGGTGGTGGCGGTCACTGTCCAGTTCACCTGATTGATCCACAGCGTCCCCCTCTCGTCGCGGCGAAGGTGCAGGCGCAGGATGAACATTTGATGACTCGGTCGGCATTCCTCGGTGAACTACCTCCACTGGCCGCAGATTCGACAATGCATGTTTCTTGCGTAGCGAGCGGTGGCTTTCCGGAAGCTCGAGCTGAAATTTTTGCGCTGAATCATGGGCACTCGCTGGAGTTGTAGCTGCTCTCGCTCGTGCGCTCGGACTCGTCTCCATGGGCTTCACTGTCGGGATCGACGACGAAGGAACAATGGAAGAGCCTTGCGCCGCTGTGTTTGCGAGCGAGGTGACGGTAGTCGACAGCGTTTTGAGTGGCGCGAGTGCGTCAAACTGCCCCCATCGCGTGATGTCGACCTGGTCGCGCAGAAAGTTGGCAATGTTTGTGAAATTGCGCCCCACTTGTGACAACACATCGAGGATGACGTCGCGACGAATGCGGAGCATCAAATCCATCATCGAACACGTCTTGTCGCAGTACACGAGCGCATGCACCTTGACCTCGAAGCCGCGCATATCCTCGAGCGGCTGGTGATTGTGGTGGTGGCTTTTCTTGTTCTTGTACGTCACGACAACCTCGACCGTGCCGATTCGAATGCGCTTGAACAATATGTTGGTCTTGGCGCGATCCTTCATTTCGCTAACCTCCCGCTCAGCTGCGTCGTTTGTCGGATCGTGATTTCGAGAGAAGTCGTCATCGCTGCCCAAGAGCAGCTGGGTCTCGTTTGCGTGGTTCGCAGTCGCTTTGGACACCCACATCGAAGCTTCTTCCTGGATCGTATTGAATGATCTCGTTCTCCTCGTCATGCCGTTGTTGCTGCTGTCGCTTTCGTCTCTGTGTGATTTGCCAAGACCGAGCGGATGAGCGGCTTTCCCAGCCACCTTGACTGCCTTTTTCAGCGCTGACCCAACGAGTCCGTCACCAGATGAGCTAGCTGGACGAGCTTGCAGGAACTTTAACCGCACTTCGTCACGCTTCTCTTCTTGCGAGTTGTTTGATGCAGAAGACGGAGTGAAGAACGCAATCAAGTGTAAGATTACCTCCTGAGTGATGCACACTTGGAGCGGGTGGAGGTTCAATTCAAAGTGCTTGACAACTGTGATCCCACCTACTGGCGCAGCGATCTCGGCATCGACCCGAAGAAACGCGTTCCCGCCTCCCCACGTGTTCGAAGTCGACGATGGCTGGAGCAGATCTGGGTACAGCGTGCCGGGACAAAGATTCTGCGTTGACAAGTCCTGCAGCGTCAATGTAGACGAGCCAGACTGATCTTCGAATTGCTTCATCTTGAACCGAAGTCTGTTCATATTCACGCGAACAATGTCCATGTTGGTGCCGCTAAGAGTGAGCGAGGCACTATGAAGGTGAAAGTCCATTTCCACGTTTGGCAGCGGTTCCATCTTCTTCTGCTCCAAGCGCACCATGTTGTGCAACACTTCAGAGATGGACTCGCACTGTTGCGTGAACCGTTGCAAGTCGTCGGTGAACTGGTCAACATCTCCATGCGCGGTCCCAGAGCCTGACATGGTCATGTTCGTCCCTAGTGACGATACGGAAGCCGACGAGGGCTTTCTTCGACGAAACAGTGGCGACGTCTCCATCTCAAACGCAAGGCTTCGACTGTTTTCAGCTGCAGCGAATGCGACGTTTGCTCGCTCGCTCACGTAATAATTCCATCGGCACGTTTGACGCCATTGGAGGTCAGCGATTTTCCATTTGAGCTGCCTTTTCAGTGCTCTGAGGTTGTGAATCGAGCGTGAGTCCGAGTGATCCCCGACGCGCGCTCCATAGAGCATCTTGGAGTAGTCTGGAACTTTCTTCGTCGCGATTTTCGCAGTGATCAATGTTGTCAGTGCCATCGCAAGGTTTTGCAGGATGTCTTTGGACATCACGTTCAGCCCCACTTGGATTGTCGGGATCTGGAGATCGACTTTGTTCAGAATTGTGACGTTGCGATCGACCCAAATCACGACTTTGGTTGGGATGGGGGCGATCACTTGCTTCAACAACCCGTACGAACTGGGACAATACGAGCCGTCTGGGAGCGTTTTGAGCCAAATGATCCGCGATTTGACGTCGATGTCCAGCGGGGCGGTGAAAAGTTGGAGACCGTCAACTTTCAGATCAACGAGCTCGTGGCACGAATCAGATGAGACCGAGTCTGTTAGACTGCCGCAATTTAGAGCCAGAAGCACTGAACCCTGTTCACAAACACGATCCAGAGGAGTGGTTATAAATGTTCTGACCATTGTAGAACTAGAATACTGTAAAGCTCAAGTACCTTGTGAAGATGATCTTGGACGCTGATTTGGCAATCCATGAACTTCACCATGAAGAACGACTCGACGATGTTCGCTCCACTTTGTGCACCTTGTGTTTGGCCGTCGGTTTCACTCTCCGATCCAGTCGAGTTTCCAGCTCCACCGCCAGAGAGGAAGCTTGGTGGTGCAAATTTTCTTGTGAAGCTACCGGATTTGTCGCGGACAATGCTTTCGTAGAAAATGGCGCCAAACTTTGGATCCTCGGTAAGGGACGTGATCTTCTTTGGACTGGAGCCTGCAGAGTGAAACAAAAACATAGCGTCAACGATGCATCAGTACCGCATAACTCTGATCAGTAAAATGCAGCTCATACCTTCAGTTGTGGTCATCAATTCCTGTTTCTCATCTCCCGGGATCTTGTCGTCGGGTCCTCCAAGGAGCTCAGGGATACAGATGGTAATGATACGCATCCAGTTCTCGACAATGTCAACCAAAGCATCAACAGCGCCTAACGTTACCAGAATTCGAGCCTCGCGTGCAGACAACCCCATTAGGAATCCCAGTCTGCGGAACTCTTCTACGAAGGTTGCTTGGTAGTTTCTCTCATCGTTCTGCTCGAGTTCGCTGGAATCGATAGTATCCACACCCGGATCGTGATCGGTGTCTCGGAAACAGTATGGATTGTGCTGAGCGATCGAAAAATGATCCAAGATGTTCTTTTTTGCTCGAACTCTTGCTTCAGCGGTGCTGCCGTTGGCTGAGAAGGACCCCGCGCGCTCTTCAGCGACTGGATTTGGTAATGTTGGCGATATGAGCGCTGAGTCTTCGTGAGTAGGGATGGTCTCAGAGCCACCACCAACCTTTAGCGCCATGTGTTTCACTGATACGAGAGACTCACCACGACTTCCAGATTGAGGTGTGCAAATGCGAACCTGGATGTCTTGAACCGCCACAGTGACATCGTGCACAATCCAAATCTGTTCGTTGAAGGGCACACGCAGTCGACGGGCTTTGCTTTGCTTTTTGGTCTGCGCTTGAGTTGCTTGAAACAGCTCGTGGGTTGAGGCTAAGATAGCACCTGACATCGCTATTTGTTCGTTTATGAACGCGCGAACGCCAATCGGATGTTTTTCGCTGTGATAGAGAGCCAAATCCAGTCCCGCGATCGTGAACTCTTCTATAGAAACTCCTCTGCAAATGCTGAGAAGACTTGGACTCGGGCGCAAGATGTTCAAGGAAAGTGCTGGTGATAGCGTATTCCGCCTCCGACGACGAGGGAATGGATGTCGTGGCAACTTGAGGTAGAGCGACGCGAATTGGATAAGCCACTCGACGTGCTTCGTGTACAGGACAATCGCCGTGCGGGTCGCAATGTCGCGTTTCGACCGCGCATCGCTTGTGGTCGGCGATCCAATGCTTGCGTTCGCAGGGCAAACTTTACCTCGGATGTACACAGACAGCCCAATCGCTTGATAAGGCTTCAACGGATGCGCCGACAGCCTATCCTGGGACTGGAATTGGTCAGACTTGAGTACTCGCGACGCCCACGCGTCCAGGATAATCTTATCGCTCTGTTTGCCGTCACTCTCTTCTGTGTAATACTCGATCGGGAACCCAAAGTGGATCACGCTGTTGCCCCCGGCACTCGACCATTTCGTCCAGATGAAGACGTTGATGTTGCTGAACTCGGCGATGTTCGAGAGCGAACCGGGCTCAATCTTGACAGTGAGTCGATGGAGATTCACGTCAGTCTTTCCATACGAGTAGTCCAACTGCGCGTGCTGGATTGCGACCTCCAGATAGTCGCTAACGTCAAAGGAAGTTGAGCAGCATAATAGCCGCACCGCAGCATCTTGTATCGACACGCGGACTTTACCGTGCAGTAGCCTTCTCACGATATCCCATGGCGGTGTTCCACATTGCTTGTCAACATCAAACAGAAGCAGAGGAAGTAATCCCTGTACAAGGCCAGCGATCTCGTCCAGTGTGTACAAATAGCTAGGGCTGAAAAACGCAATCGGGCTCGCGATTTCCACTGAAAGGTTCACAAAGCTCCTCAATCCAGCTGAGAAGATGGGGATATCAGCACCGCCCATCACCGTCGCCGAGCACGCAGCCACAGCGATAATGTCTCCCGACAGTCCAATTCGATTGCAGACGAACAGTGGAGTAGCGAAGTTCCTCATTCGCACTGACAGGTCTTCAACTAGCACGTCCAGCTTGATGTCTTCAAGGAGACCGAATGAAGGAGAGAATCTCGAATAGTCTCGGCTGTACCTCGCGAAGATTGCTGCAACCAACTCAGATGCTTCGTCGAGCTCGTTCATCAGTTTCACGGTCCTCTTCTTGTCACTTTCAAACCAAACATCAGTGGAAAGATGTCCGATCCGGACGCAGAACAGTGTGCCGGGGCCATCTGCAGCTGCCTCGCGATTCTGCTGGTACTTGGCTTGAAGTTTTTTCACTTTCTGGAAGTACACCTTTGCGTTCTTTTCCACAAGCAGAGCTTTCATCTCTTCATACGCGTCCTCGCAGAGCATATCCGCGTTTGTAAGCTTGAGGGTTGTCACTTGCTCTTCCAAAACCTGAGCTCTCAGCTCCTGTTCTTGCAGCTCTTCCAACCACAGCGGGTACATGCGCTCCAACCAACTTTCGATATGGGTGTCCAGGCACTCGAGCACGACATTCTCAATTGATAGCCATACTCTCATGAGCCCCGGAGTGAGAGGGACTTTCAGGAAGTACTGATAGAACAAGTTATCCTGCGGTCGCCAAAATGCAGCCGTCGCGGACTTTAAAGGCTCTAGAAACGGAGAAACCGTGTCTCCGATGCATTTCATGTGCCGAAGGAATGACATCTCTGTGGACATGCGGACACGGATTCCTTCGATTCCAATCAGCATACCGTCCTTTCGAGCTACACCAGGGCGAGTCTTTCCACATGCCGCCATTCGAAGCAGTAGCATCTCTTCGAACTCGCCAAAGACGTAGTTGTCTTTTTTCTCAACCGTGTGTCGGACGTCGACTGAGTTGATCGCAAGCATGTTGAGCGAGTTGAGATGGAAGCTGATATCTTGAAAAGTCCATAGATCTGGCAAATCGTTTCCCGCGAACAGCCCGATCTGCAGCTGTAATTGAGTCTCGCTGGAGATCGTCGCGTTCAGCGCGATGTTTGTTGCATAGAGGCGGTTCAAATTGTCTCCAGTTCCGCTGATCAGCTTGCTGAGTAGGTTTGCGCATTGCTCATACTCGTCAGGGTCGTCCATCGGTGGGTTGACTCCCTCCGGTCGGTTGTATTTACTTCCTGGTGGAGTACAGTAGACCGCATACCCTCGGCGAACCGTGTAGAGCATCTCCCACGTGGAATACGTGATCCTTCTGACCAGCTCGATGACACGAATTTGCGCCGATATTTCCCATTCGCACTGAACATTGTCGACAAAGATGTCGACAACAGTTTTTGGGCACCTTGGGAGTTTGTTCTCTTCGAGAGCAAAGCTCTGAGCTGTAAAGTAGGGCAAACCTGGCTTGATGGTGTCAGATCCGACTCCCTGGAAACCGGGTGGACTACGAGTTCGTTTACCAGCTGAGGTGGCTGCTTGGCCGACTTGAGGACGTCTTGCGCTGAAAGTCGATGACGTGCGACGAGGGGGTCTCTGATTCACAAACGAAGGACTGATGAACGAGATTTCCTTGTCCGGCTCAACATGGTACACTTTTGTCTGTACGGTGGAGATTCGAAATCGCCCTGTCGTTTCTTCGACGCTCATCGTGAGCGCATCGACTGTAATGTAGTCGACATGCTTCTGGTTTTCGAAGTTGTAGGTAAACAATACCAACGTTCGCTTGACAGTGCACCGAAATTTCACCGTCTCTGAGTCTGAGAGCTTATCAGTGCTTACTTCTTCAAGAGTCTTGAGCTGCGGTATACTTTTCTTCGCATCCACATCCCAGTCGTCGCCAGAGTTTGTTATGTCACTTGATTTTTCTTTCAAAAACGGCGATGTGACGAAAATGGCTAGCTCTAGCATACCTCCAATCGAGTGCAATGCTTCGGGTGACCATTTCACTTCAAGCCATTCCGCTTCCATCTCAATTTCGGCTGGGTTCTGATCCACGTTCATCAGGGACACGGGTTCCACGAAAAATCGCGTGAAATCCAGCGAGATGAAGCACGTTTTCACCATTCGATCACTCGAGCAGTGCAGTATCTTCAGTCTTGAGCATTGGATGTCAGCTTTTGATCGAATCCCGAGAGTTTGCTCGCCCACAAAAGGATGAGCGAAAACATTGATCTCTTCCACGGCAACTTGGAGACTTGGTACGCCTGCTAAAAGTACTGCACATCGCGTGTCCAGAGTTTTGAAGAAGACTTCAGTTTGCAGCACTTTAAACTGAATTTCCATCTCGATTGTGGTACAGTCACAGATTGCGTTTATCGCGGTCGATCCACCTGAGTACTCCATGGTCGGAACACGAGCGGATGTGCTGTTTGCGCGCTCAATTTCAGCTTGAACGCACGAAACCCACGATTGAAGATCTTCATGGACTGCAACCGAAAGACCCCTTAATTCACCACTGACTCGTGAGAAGCATGATAGTATTGTGGTGGCTTCGGTATCGATCCAAGCTTGGTCGCTTGTGCTTTCGTAGTAACTCGCAAGTTTGACTTCAAGATCGCATTTCAGCGCGTCGACCCTCAGTAATGGCGGGATCTCTCGAAACTCAGTCTTGATTCCAAGACACAACGCGCCAAGCTCCAGGGATAGCTTCCTCTCATCTGTAAGAGTACGATCCTCAATCTTCATGAGGTTCCCGAGAAGTCGGCTACTTGAGTCGAGTGCACGTAGACTGAACTTGCTCAAAGTGAAGGAAAGATCACTGCCCTCCATGGGAGACTGCGATTTGCTTTGCAGTTTGAGCTCCAGGCTGTGAAGAATGAAGCCGATTTCATCCGGCACAGTCTCCATCAGTCGCAGAATGAGCAAGCTTAACTGTGATTTGCCGACTTCTTCCAGGCTTGTCGGCCCACTGGCTGTAGCTTCATTTTCAGCAAGATGACTTTGCTGATTGCAGATGAATCGCACGCAACGAAGGAAATCAGCTTGTGCTCTGACAAAGTCGCACGATGCAAAGCACGAAGTCGGAATTGGAGCGCGATGGTCTTCAGCGTTGCGCGATACTGGAATCCAGATTTTAATTTCTGTCGAACCAACTTCAAGCACGCCTTCAACACTCGGAAGCTCACAGCGGAGAGCGCTTTCATGCGACACCTTAACAGCGCAAAGCATCTCGTTGACTTTGGAGTTGTAGTTCGCGTAAACGTACACGCTTCCATTCTATACATATTCAAGGGCAGACCATACCAGGTGTTAGTTAACACTGCGATGTACAGTAGGTTTGCTAGTTGCGAATACACTCGGCGCCCACCTTGACTGAAGCGACCAAACGCTGTTCTGCTTTTCCATCGACCACGTCCACCGATATCGAATTCACACTCAGGGTTACCAGGTGGACGAAGTAGCAGAAAAAATTTAATCGATGAATCCACACTCGAATCGGAGCCCATACCGCGTGCTGAATACTCTTGAGGCTTGTGTTGAGATCCAGAAATGCCGCCAACTTCGTCAAGTTGTGGCCTTGGCTGTTGTTGAGCGATGCTTGCACGGCTTGCTGGGTTTTCTCGAGCATCACGAGTACATGCACATCTGGCACTTTGATGCAAAGCAAGTGCTCCTGGGTTGGAGCGCGGAGGAATGTCCAAACGCATTTCCAGAACGAGAACTTAACCGCATGCACTGTGATGGTGACTTTCACTGCATCGTTGATGCGAATGTTGGACAGTAATCCTCCTGAAACAGACAACGTGGTCACAATTGGACAATTGGTGGCGAGCAATTCACAAAAGAAAGACGTCAGGCCACTTGCGCGCTACACCATTGTTACGTTATCCCACACACTCATGCTACCTTTCGAGAGTGCCACAAGCAGAACGCGCGCGGCCACGCCACCGATCTAGTGCGCAGAAAACAATCAGAAACATTAATAGTCTGTCGTGACGCTCCATGTATAATGCACACAACGTGCGCCAGGTAGATTTGCACAATGCTATCACCGTATACGACTTACCTTAAATCCAAGCGCACAGAGCAAGATGACGCCGCCCAGCACAGCCCATAGAGCCATTGCTCTATCTTCACCTGTCGAGGTGTCTCGAGCGCGTTATCTCTGTCTGTTGTCTTTCGTTTCCTTGCAGAATGCGGAATGCGGAATGGGTTGGTGACGCTTCAAGATTGCAATCTTGCAGTTGGTAGGCACACTGTACCGCTAAAACTGGCACAATGCACCAAAGGGTCTTGTATTGGGGACGGGTATAATTTCCAGAGCAATCCAACTTTTCACAGGACGAGCCACGTTCACTGAAAGAAATCGCACAGAAGAGAGACTGTTTAGAAGAGACAGCAAGCAGCAAGACAAGAGGTTTCAGAGCTCAACGGCAACAACCAGGAAGACGAACACGACGGAGACGAACGAAAATGGACCCGACCCCGCCTGTGCGACCGATCCTCAAGACCGCGACCAAGACCAGCAGCCGCACGCGCTTCCTCGCGGATTCCGCGAGCAAGTACAAGAGCTACAGCCAGAGCTTCCACTACACCAATTATAGCTCCACCAGTAGCAGTCGCGCCAGTATGTCCTCCAGCACCAGCAGCAACAACAGCAGTCGCTCCGGTGCTAGCAGTAGCAGCAGCTTTAGCAGCAACAGTAGCAGCTCTATGGCTACCAGTAGCAGCAGCAGCTTCGGTGGTAGCATGAGCAGCTCCGCGGAGACGGCCTCTTCGACGTCCACGACTGCGTCTTCTCGCGAGCGCAAGCGATCCGATGAGATATTTCTGACGCCTGGCGACCGGCGCGTGACGTTCTCGCCGTTCACGAAGATCTCGCGCAAGCCAAAGTCAAGGAAAGCGCTCTCTGGTAAGAACACAATGGTGGCTGAATCATGTGGCGCTCGCTGGCTTATTTGCTGAGTATGATGGTTAACGTCCTGTGCATTGTGTGTGTACTTAGAATCGCGCAAGATGACGTCGGGGTTTGTGTTTTCAACTGGCGGCGAAGTAGAGAAACGGTACGTGGTGGACCCTCCAGAGACCTGTCGAGCAGTCTGGTGTTGAGAGCTCACGTTGACATGGATCTTTGTGGATAGGAAGCAAGCGAGAAAGAAGCAGGAGCTGCAGCTGATGGAGAAGCTGTATCTTGCGTCTCGCAAGCATAGCCTTGGCTGGAAAGATATGCTGCTGGAGCATTTCACTGTCTTGAAGGAAGTGAGTGACTGGACGAAGCGCTGGGTGGATCTCTTCAAGGCGTCTCCAATAGGCACGCTGCTGCACAAGACGATGAAGAAGCAGCGACACCACCGCATGCGTCGCAGCGTTCGCCCTCGGCGCCGTAGCTTTGGAGCCACGTGGAGTGAGTTCGATCAGGCCGACCACGAGTACATGAAACACCTCGCGTTGCGGCCCCAGCAGCAGCAAGCGAACGAGGCAGGAAACAGCAGCATTGTCGTGCTTCAGGAAGGCAGCAAGTCCGGTCATGAACAGTACCAGCATCAGCACCAGCATCAGCACCAGCACCACCAGTACCAGTATCAGGTGGATACACCTCAGCCTGATCTCACCCCGGTGAAGCAAGGCAGCTTCTCCAATTTGCTGCGTAAAGAGGGCATTCCAGTCGACGAAGACGAGCAGCGAGAGAAGATCGCGATGATCGACGACCTGCGAGGGGTCGGCCACCCGTCCATTCGCCTCAAAGTGTCCCGTTAAGGCTTTATGTCTGGCTCTCGCAGCCACAGCACAGAGATAGCCCATATTGCACTTGTGTACCTAGCTCATGTATGTATACCTTGGAGGAGTTGTTCGCATGTACGACGACGCAACACCGCTAAGGCAATGATGACACCATAACTTCAGCTTCTTTTTTTTGTGGATATGATATTGGTCGTTCATGCTGTTATGGTCATGCACACTTCGAAGCGGTAGAGACGCCAAGCAACATATTAATAATGGGAGGGTCTGAGCTGACCTATTTACTCATATATTGTGACATGAAGCATATCTTCTTAGCAGGGTATTATCTGCTGCGTTTGGAGTGGCTTCATTTGGAACACAAAAAATAGAGAAAACCTGAGGCTGTTTCAGCTTGAAAGGCTCGCTCGTTTTTTTTTTCATATCCATTTCCCATCACAGAGGCTGAAGCAGGCGACGGACTAGAAGTGTTCTTCGTGCGCGCGCTTCTAGGCACTGCAAGGCGTGTGTATCACATCGCGCGTGGGCTCGTGGGGGTCCGTGTGTGCATTCGTGTGTGTGGCGTCGTTGTGTGGATCTCTATTCCGTCACCATCGCAGAGACAACGCGGCACATTTGCAAGAAAGAAAGAGCATGGGCGTGATGGTCTCAGCGCTAGTGTTCCAGCCCCCGCCGACGACGTATGGCTTCACGCGGCGCTACTTCTTCCTGGCGACGTCTATGTACAACCGGATACCCGCGTTCTACATTCCGCAGGAGTGAGTGCAGTGCGCTTGTTGTGTAACACGCATCCAGCTTCTGTACAATGCTGCTGGCTCCGCATTGATGTTGACAGTATATTTTTTTGTTGTTGTCTTTGTGTATGTTAGCAACGCGCAGTACACGCTGCTCTTCTCTCACGGGAACGCGGAAGGTATGTATCTTTGCAGCAAACCATAGATTTGTGGAGGTGACGTCCTCATATCGTCACTTCTAACGCTATCATCGCTTTCATCGTGCAGATCTTGGGATGATCTACGATTGGTTCCGGGAAGTCAGTCGCCGACTCAATGTAAGAAGCAAGAACATGCGAATTGTGCTATGGATGATCAGCGGGATCCCTTACTTGTGAGTTGTGATACGTAGGTCAACGTGATGGCGTACGACTATTCAGGCTACGGCATCAGTGAGGGCGAGCCGAGCGAGGAGGCGTGCTATGCGGACATTGAAGCCGCGTTTGCGTACTTGGTGAACGTGAAGAAGACTCCGCCCAACAAAATCATCCTGTATGTCTTCTTACAATCTTGCAATGTTAGCAAAACTGTACTTGGCTCACTCGCTCGTTGGTTGCATTTGCCCTGCTGGTTGACTGTATAGGTACGGGCGGTCGCTGGGCTCTGGTCCGACCACCTATATCGCAGTGAAGCAGTCGCGCATGAAGCAGCCCGTGGCTGGCATGATCCTGCAAAGCCCTCTGTTGTCGATTTTCCGCGTCGCGTTCAATTTCCGCTACACGCTTCCGGGCGATTTGTTTTGCAACATCGACATCATCGAAGAAGTCGAGTCTCCAGTGACGATCATTCACGGCACGCGAGACGAGGTTGTTCCGTTCTGGCACGGCGAAGGGCTCTTTGAAATGTGTCGGCAAGAATGGCGATACAAGCCGCTCTGGGTAATGGATGCTGGACACAACAACATTGAAGCGTTTTTGAGGTACGAGCTTGCACTGTGGAGTCGACTTTTGCCTTTCTCAATCGGGAGTTTTCGTCACTCACCTTTTTCTGTTTTGTTCGTTGACGTCTGTAGCACGCTGGGCGACGACTTCTTCGCTCACTTGATCGGATTCGTGAGCATTTGCCATGAAACGAATATGATTCGGACCGCAGAAGCGGCAGCGTTGTTAAAAACGACATGACTCGATGGCGACTGATAGGCAGGTAGGGTAGGTAGTGGTGCCAGGTGGTGATGGATAGAATGAAACGAATGATGATGTATTTACCCTGGTGATTGATTAGTAGTGTACCTTTTTTTCTATTGCTTCTGCATGGTGTAATTGTTGCTCCGAATTGTGCGTTTCCTGTGGTCGGACTGGTCATGCTGGGGTTCGTCAGCGAGAATCACGCGTGCATGTATTTACGTCTATAAAATGCAAGTTACCTAGCTTCCCCGCTGAAGATCTTAGACTGGGTTCACTCGCACTTTTTTGCTGCGGAGCGCGTAGTCTTGAATCTTCGAACGCAGCGAACCTACGAGGGAGTTTGAGCTCGTTGAAGATTTCAGAGTCTCTTTTCGAACAACCTCAGCTTTCTTACTGTTTGGTGTCACCTTGCGCTTCCCAGGAGACTTTCGCTTGCTTGGCGTGCGGGTTGGCGTCTGCATGTGGATGTCCTCGTTGTCCCGTTGCTGAACTTGAAGCTGGTGCTGGAGTTGAGCAATCTGGTGCTGCATCTCAGTTTCCTTAGCTTTGAAGTCAGCTTTCAGATCAGCGATAAGTTTCTCCCGTTCGTTTACCTTTTCGCGCTCTTGCTGAAGCTGCTCCTGAAGATTGCTTTCCAACGCGGCTTGCTCCTCTAAAACGATGCATTTGACCTGGTAGGAAAGAACCCCTGCGGTCAACGCACGGTGCAAGTACTGCTCCGTGACATTGTGTAGCGCACTGAGCGCCACGGTGCTGATCTTCAAAGTGAGGCCGAGCATCGACCGGAAGAACTGCACAAAAACCTGTCGAGGAATCGTGTACTGGTCTGCGTCGTCGTCGAAAAGAATCGAATCCAGGACTTGTTCTACTTTGTCTTCGTCAATTTCGTGAATGTTGTTGGAAGTGTCCCAAAGCTGATCTTCTTGGTGTACGACTGCCCGCTGTTTTATTGCAGACACCGGTTCATGCACTTCATCGTAGTCCGAATAGTATCCTTGTCCTGGAGCAGCATCTTCGTCCACTTCGTCATCATTCGGATCGGATCGAAGAAGCTGTTCGTCAACCAGCGCTTGAGCTTCTTTCAGCGACTCGATGAACTGGTTTCCGAGTTGGGGTCGCTGCCACGGCTTAAGCTCGCTTCTATTGTTGTCGGAGTCCATTTCCACGTCTTCGTCTTCTTCTCCGCTATCTGAGTCAGCATCGCTTTCGCCATACCACGACCACTCGCTGCAATCGTCATCACTCTCATCCTCATAGTCGTCGTGGAAAGCTGTGTAGTTCGCCACGAAATCGGTGTTCTTGAATCGCACACCGGGCTCCACGTCTGGCTCATCGTCCCACGTTTCCGGTCCACCAAACGTCGTTCGCAACTCGACCATTTCCGTGACATGGTAGGGAGCAAGCGCACCAGCATTCTCCAGATTGCAGATATCACCGTACCCGTACATTCGGATCCCATGGAATCTGCACGCGTTCACCACGTCGACGAGACGAAAGCACATGCCCCGCCCGTGCTCCACGAGAGGGACCATCGTGTCCATGAGCTTCTTAAAGAACTCCCGCAGATGCTGGCGCGTGTGCGCAACAACGCGCGGGGAGCTTGTGCGGAACCCAGCGCGCAGGAGGAACCGCCGGATGAGCGCGTCGGTGATGATCTCCTCCACTGAACCGAAGCCATTACGCTGCGGGTCGTTTCGTTTTCGCACGCGGTACTCCATGGCTGGCTTGACTTGACGTGGTTTTTCGCGTGTGTGTGTGTGCGTACGTGTGTGTCCACGCGTCTGTGTGCGAATGGCTTCAAAGTCCACTTTGCGAATGGTGGTGCGAATGACGACTTGGGATGCGCGTCTGTGCGGGCAGATGTGCAAATGCGCAAATGCGGACTGCAAGTTTTGAATTCGAAAAGAGCGCGCGAAAATGTTGGTGGGACCAAAAAGGGAAACCCTCGTTTTGCTAAATTTTGTTCTATGGCTACCTTGTTTTGAATACTTAGTGAACCACTTATCGACTCTTTCACCTTTTCTGGTCTACCTTCTTATGGCAAACTACATACTTAGCACCTTATTATAGAACCAGCTGGAAGTCCCGGAATGTGAGAGGGTTTGGCCGCAAACTTACAACGCAAGAGGGAAGGAAGTGAGCGAAAATGGAGGAGGACACGCAGCAGCGGATCACGTACCTGCTCCAGGAGATCGACGCCAACATCTGCGCGGCGCATCGCTCGGCGACGCAGATCTGCTCCACTGTGCGCCGCCACCACCAGATCCTCAGACAGATCCACGAAGCCACGCAGGTGTGGAAGCCGCTCTTCGAGTCGTTCACGCACCAGCCAGTGGTCCGTCGACCGCCACCGACCCCCGCAGCATCGACGTACGCGAGATCGACACCAGGTTCACGTGCGACTGGCAAGAAGCAGCGTAGCACAGGAGACAACAGCAGCGACGAATCTGACGAGCAGGAGTATCAGGAAGAAGAGAGCGAGCAGTACGAGGAGGAGGAGTCGCTTGTCGTGGGCGAGCAAATGTTCAAGACAACGACTCTGGTAGAACTCCGTCAGCAGAGCGTGTACGACAGCTTCAATATAAGCATTGCGAGCGACAACCTCCCACAAATGACGCGCACGTCGTACATGCCAACACCGGCATACCGTCAGAATGGAAGCACTCATGACGTATCCTCGTCGATCAACACTGAGGAGAGGAGCAACTGGTCCCCAGCAATGAGCTCCCCGATCCGCACGGGGGTTCTGAAGGTGTGTTCCAATGCGTTGTGAATGATGCTTCGTATTCAACGCGATCTTGATGCTAACCATATTTCTTTGTTGCTACCACAGTCAAACCAACGGCGCGCTGGTGGCAGAACCATCCCGACCCCAGATTCGGCGATCAGTAGCGTCGCGCCCAGTAGCCCGATCAGTAAGAATCTGATGAAAATGGGGGCGTTTGAGTTCACACCACCGCGAGGTGGTAAATCATCCAAGCGTGGAGAGGAGCAGCAGCAACCAGGCACACCTGGTACACCTGAAATCCCAACGTTCGCGACTACAAGTATGGACGCTCCAGTCGATTTCGATGCCCAGTCTCCCACGCAAAAGGAGGCAGATTCCCTGAGAACCCCTTCAAGTGCTTCACATAAGAAGCGGAAGCGGATGGAAAGCTCAGTGGTGAAATCATCGTACCCGAAAACACACTACCCGGTTAATCCAGTCACCGCTAGTCCAGGATTGAGCTCGCCAAGTTGGCGATCTCCAGGCAAAGCGTTCGCAAATCTTCGACGGAAGTTCAGTACTGGTGGTGATTATCTAACTCCAACGAAATTTCGAGAGCTCGAGAGCCGTGCGAGCATTGAAGCCAGCGCGAGTCGCGCGAGACAGAATATAATAGACGACGAAGAACCGGTGACTCCGCCGCTTGATTTAGCGTCGCCACTTCTCCGGACCCAGCTGAAAGCGATGACTCCACACACCCCTCTCTCGAACCGGCTGGTTGGCGCCAACCTCGATATTGGCAGCATGTCCCAAGAATCCAAGCTCCAAGACTACGACGACTCTTTCAATTCTGGGGAGCCAGCGCCTCAGTTTGAGATTGCCCTCTTCCCCGCTGCATTCCAGGTCAGTCACGGCACTTTGCTTCGCTTCACTACAGTATAGTATTGCGCGTACGCATACTAACTAATATGTAATGTGTGTTGTATGTGTGTACTGCAGCGAGGAGTTGGAGCGGTGCAGATTTCGACCCTCTACAGCAAGTTCCAGGGAATCGATAATGTCAGCTCGCCCGCTTTCGTACGTGATTCATGCGTGCTTGTGCTGGCTGTTCTGCTTCGAAAGGACGGATTTCTGATGTTGATGTGTGGCTTCTTGTTTGTAGAGCGTGGACCAACTTGCCGAAAAGCTGCCAGACTACGGCAAGGAGAAGATTGAGATCCTGCTGGATACGCTTGTGTCAAGAAGACTGCTGCGACCGTTCGTGGTTGAAGGGACAATGTTTTGGCAGATTCCAGCGTAAAAAATCGAAACGGTGGGATTTTTCGCAGTCTGCGCGTCACAGAAAAATCAGTGAGAGCAGGCAGTTCACACAACGTTCATTGAAGAAGGGGAGAGGTGCTGAACGCCAGCGTAACGCCCGTAGTGGTGGCAAAAAGAAATGATTCACAGTTTCGGCCGACCTGTAGCGAGCTCTCTCAGCCGCCTAGGAAAGCAGACGAGTGAGAACGTGTGACGCTTGGATTTGGCTGTCGTTGCGAAAATATCTCAAATCCGATCGAAGCAGAAAATCTGTGCGGCTGGTATCCTCTCCTCTATGCGTGGTGAGCTCTCGGAGCGTCGCTACTACTGGAGATCATATCACATCCATCACGTGAACTGCAGTCTTCCAGCCACCGCGTTCGACGACGATCGTCTCCAAGTCCTGCTTTGTGGGTGGCGTATACGTACGAGTTTGGTAGAGGAAGAAAAAAGCAACAACGAATTCCATTATTGTTTATAGTTGACTTTGTTTCTTTTGTGAAGTGACGGGGGTTGGCGTTGCTTTATCATCTAGCATGCTCCCCAATGAGAGGAAGGCACTCAGACCAAGGCAGTAGCGCATACATATGCAGCAAATTTGAGATTCTTTTCAGAGCTACAGGGAGGAGGGGGGGATAATAAATAAAGGAAACACATGCGCACACACACGGGACTGCGAGCCATGTAGCCAATCGATCGCAAGAGGGCGGGAGCGGAGCTTGTCAAGTCTAATCGGAGCTGGTGGGGAAGTCGAGGAGATCGCTGTCTTCCGACGCAAAATAATTATCTTGGAGATTGTCCGAGACGAGTTCGAGCGAAGACGAGTGCTCATATAATGGCTCTTCGAAGCGCTCGTCGCTCGATACACTCAGGTGGCTGCTATTGTTCAGCGAGAGACAGTGCTCGTCGTCTTCATCGTCGTCCAGTAGGGGTGACAGTGGCGAGGACACGCTCTTCGGGGACGCCAACAACGACGAGTCGTCCACCGACTTGGTCATCAGCAGGATGCTGTCGACCAATGCCATGTTCTCCTGGCTCACGTCGGTCTCGCTGTCTTCGTCGTCGCTGTTGCTGGTATTCGAGGCGGACTGCGCGGGTGACAGCAACAGCGCCGCGCTGGAGACTGCTGCTGCTGAGTCTTCTTCGTCTGTGTTCTCGTCGTCGCTGCTTAGCGCCGAAGAGCTCTTCTTGCTCGCGTTGGCGCCGCCGAAGAAGAGCGCGTCGTAGAACATGCGGTCCGCCTGCTCCTCCTTCTTGAGCATCAACCGTTGGATCTCGAGCTGGATCTTCTCCTTCTCGTCCGACTCGAGCAGGTTCGCGCAAAACTTCTTGGCGTACCCGGGGAGCAGGTGATCAACGAAGTTCGGGTCCACGGGGTCGTAGAAGTAGCCGTCGCCCACTTTGCGCTTGCGGCTCTCGCGCTTCTCGTCCAGGAACGGCTGGCGCCACTGCCACGGGCACTTCATGATCGCCTGGTGGCTGTTCATCGAGCACGGCGTGTTGGGCGAGTCCATTGTGTGATGCGTGTATGTATGTGTGTGTAGCTGCTGGTGACGGGTGGAGCGCTGGTGCTTGGGGTGACGAGTAGAATGGAGAAGTGGGGGGATGGCGGTGCAGACCTAAGCGAACGAGCGACCAAGTGCGGTGGAGTGTGTGGGAATGGGAGAAGAGAAGCGGGGGGAGTTGGGAGCTGGCGCTTTTGGGGTTTTGTCTGCCTGCGTTTGCCTCTTTGCTCTGCCTGCCTGCCCCTTGGCGATTTGGATTGTGGCTCTTTTTCCAGAAGAGCAAGCGATTGGGGCTTTTGGAACCAGCAGCCGCATTTGGTTCGGTTTGGAATGTGTTCGTTCTGTCTCCTGGCTTTTCTCTTCCCCCACCCGTCTCCTCCTTAAACGAGTAGTATACTACATGAAGCAAGCGTAGTTTACAGAGGTTTCCAAATGATTCTGTGAAACGTACTATGCTCAGTGTCAGCTGTGTCTTATATGTTTTGTCAAAATCAGTACAAATGCCAACTGCTTCGTTGAATTCAATAAATATTTCCCGATATGTAGCATCTGATCAGTTGTCGTGTACAAACTTTCACTGTGTGTAGTACAATGGACTGTTCTGAGACTGTTCTGGCGAAAAGGATGGGGGATGCCCCCGAAGAAAAAAAGCATAACTTCGGGGAAGCCTGCTCTAAAAATAGCGCGCGCGCAGATTCTGCACCAACCAAATGGCTGGAATCAACCAATGGTGGCTCGTGAGAGTGATGGTGGTAGGGGCTGGGGTGTGGGCGTCCGAAGACCAGTCAACCTCGCTCCCGCACAATTACTATCGGGGAAGTGACCCGAGGTTCAGTTCAACATGGGCTCCTGTGTGTGAGACGATTTATCCAACACCACCAAACGGCCATCACGTCGGACGCGGATGATGAGCGGGTGGCATGAGAAAATGCATCTGGACGATTCGACTGATTGGATCGCGAAAGCCAGCACGCGTCGTCACCATGTCCATGCCCATGCACTCATTCATTCATCCACGAAGTACGTGGTGAGTGGGTGGAGCGAGCGAGCAAGCGTGGGGCCAAAATGGCTCCCCCTCCTCATTTCATTCATTTCACGGATGGCCCAAATCGGATCTGTTCCTGCCTGTTCTAGAACGTTTATTTGTTCGCTCGCTCCTGAGTTTGTGAAAAATGGAGCCACCTTCACTCTTGTGCGGTCCACGTTGATGATGGGTGGAGGAAATCTCACCAACGCCAACAAAGAATTCTCTGAGATGCCGTTCGGTTTGGCCAGCAAAATTGAATGACGAGCAATCCAAATCATACAAACCACCATCACAGAACCACTGGCCCCGATACATCCATCTAACCAACCTCAACTGCACACAAGAGGCCAGTTCATGCGCGAAACGCAAGTCATCACTGTTGACTTTAACCGAACCATGCGCATGAGTCAACAGCTCAGAGAACGTCAAACTGGCTCGTGGTGCGCTCGGTTCTGGAAAAGAGCCGAGCTGTTTGTAGTCTGTAATACATATATGATGCATATGGTATGTCACTGCGATGGAAGGGTCTTCAATCGCCCGCCAGCACCCACCACCACCATAAGCAAGAAAGCTCCACGCGGTGTCCAGAGTGTCCTCATTCTCGCTTGGGAGTCAGTCGTGTTGCTGCCGCCACCATCCGATTCGCAATGGAGCTCTTGATCTGTGACACATTTCGTTACCCAGCATTTCTCTGTGACCGCGACTAACCTAAACCTTCGCTCACCATCAGTTATTTTGGGGCTGGAGGACAGAAAAGATTCATGCATGTCTACCTAAATGGAAACAAAATCGCTCAGTATGTTATATTCGGTATATGACGCTATGTTAAGTTGGGTTATGTGTCCCTTCAAGTTCCAAAGATCGCACGACCTGGGTCGTCTGACAAGACAAACTCACATGACGCCCTTTCGAGTCCCGCGTGGCAAGAATCAGATCGAACGTCCGCTTAAGTGCGTAGCAGCAGCATAGCGCTCGCCCGCTCAGCCAGTGCCCGACTGACTCACTGGGCCCGTTGAGCCGCGCATTGTGATGGACTGGGAGGCGAACCTCGCGGCGATCATCAAGTGCACGGATGCGAACCTGGAGCAGCAGTTCCGGCAGTTTGCCGATACGACGGGCGACCTTGCCACCTACAGCTCCTACGACTATGGGCGGGACTCGGCTGCTGCTGCAGGTGGTGGGAGTGGTGGCGCCTTTGGTGGCTTTGGTGGCGGGCTCCCATTCCAGCAGCAGCAAGACTCTGCGTTTGGCGACAGGAGCAACATTGGCGCTACGTATTTTCGGGAGAGCATGGCTTCGAACCTGAGGCACAGAGGCGATTACAGTGGTAGTGGCGGCGGTGAAGGGTTCGCTTCATCAAGGCCAGTTGGTATGCCGACCTCGTTCTCGGGCGAGTTTCGCAGGCGACAGGAGCGTAAACGGAGCGAAGAAGCGCCGCACCTGCGCACCGTTCGAGAGAAAAGTGGTGAGCGATACGACAACGATAACGATGATGATCAGGAGAATAACGCTGAGTTTGACGAAGAGTTTGGTCGCAGTGTTAACAACAGCGATACTAATAATGCACACCATCAGTATCCGAGGCGAGCTCCTCGATCCAGAGGCATGCCCTACCAAATGTACAACTCGCCGACGTACGACATAGCCCAAATGATGGAGCAGGTCCGCTTGAGCCTGAAACTCGAGGTCGACGCGCGCGCCGCGATCGCCGAGCGGCAATTGAGTGCGCTGCTCAACTTGTGCAAGGCGTCCACCGAGGAAATGGACCGCCTGCGGGTTGAAGTGTGCGCAAACGATCGGCAAATCCATACGCTGGAGCAAGTGCAGTCGAAATTGCGCCAGGAGCTCACGACCCAGAAGGACATCAGCTTCCATCTCCAGTCCATGTGCGGGAAGGACGAGTCGTGGCGCATGCAGGCAGAGAACCAGCTGCTCGAATTGCGGCAGCTAGTGGCGGCGATCCGAGAGCAGGGCAACTCGCTGCACGCGACCTCCCAGGAGAAGCTGTCAAGGGCCGAGCTTCTTGTGCAGTTCAACGCCTCGATTGAACCGATCAAAGCTCAATTCCAGGCGAATTTGCAGCACCAAGCGCAACAAATCGCAGAAGTCACGCGGACGACGAGCTCGTCGAGTCTGTTGCTCGATGCGCTCAGCCAGAAAGTGAATCGCGGTCTCATGGACGAGATCGCGGATCTTCGCAATGAAGTGTACGCGCTCAAAAGCCACATGTCCAAGATGAACACGATGCTTGATGGGAATCACAGCAAGCAGCAGCAAGAGCAAGTACCGACAGCTTCATCAGCCCTGTCTGTGAAAGATCCTGCTGAAGAAGCGGAGAAAGAGCGGCAAAAGGTAAAGCGGCGGTTGGAGCTGATGGAAGATATCAAGACCCAAGTTCTCATCACATTGCAGGATCGCTTTGATACGAAGATCAAAGATCTGGAGAGCAATCTGGAGCTTCGACTGCGCAAATTGGCTGCAAATCAGGACGAAAAGATGGCTCAACAGCAAAAGAACACTCGTTCTGCATGCGAAGAGCATGTGAAATCGCTAGTTGTACTAGTCGAGACTCAAGTCAAGTCACTGCAGCAACAAGTTCAGAACGATCTCAATGGTACAGTGCGAGACTTTAGCGAGCGACTCGAACAACTCAAGCAGCAGCTGATAGCTTCCGCCACTTCGCTGGTCGACGCGAAAGCTGCCGCATGCCAGAATCGGCAGATCGACTTGCTGAAAATGGTCGAGTACGAGCAGAAAGAGCGCAGATCCGCGCTGGAGGTGCTGCAGGAATCCTGTCGCAAGTCCCGTCACTCGCTCGAAGACCAGGTGCACGCAGTGGCCCACGAGACGCGAGCGAAAGCGGCGCAAGTTGCAGAGAATGTCGAGTTGAAAGTCCGTGATTGTGAGAAATTGACCTCGAATGCGACTCAAGCACTCGAAAAAGAACTACAGGCGCGAATCGAGAACCTGGTGTCTACGATCAAGGCTCAGTCGGATGGTGTTAGCGAGAAGTTGGATGCAAAGCTCCGAGTGTTAGAGGAATCTTTGGTGAAACGCAACCAAACGGTGGCTTATTTATCAGCAGCAGCGAAAGAATGTGTCGTCAATCAAGCCAAGGAGAGTGAGAAATCAGCTTCGAGCGCCACCACTGATAGCAGCAGTGCCAAAGCGACAATCGAGAGAGAGACGAGCGCGTACCTGGCGACGATGGAAGCGATGCTGCAGAAAATGCAGCTGCAACTCCAACTGCAGACTCAGGTGCAACTCCAGGCTCAAGGTGCTCAAGCGGCTCAGATGCACCCTCCTCCGTACTGGGTCTCCTCTCCACACTATGTTCAGCACTCCTCTCAGCCTCCTCTTCCTCCTCAGTCAGCGGCTTACCCACAACATCAGCAACCAGCACCACTGCTAGCGCCGCTTCTGGCTCAGCCTCCGACCACGTACTTCAGCGGCTCTTCGGCAGTTGCACCTTCGCCAAACCCAGCCTTAGTACCAGAATCCAAGCCAGAACCTCAACGAGAAAGCACAAGTGCGAGTGCACCGGAAGCCAAAACTTCAAGTGTTAATGTAATTGAAAGAAAGAGGTCTAGGACAGATCTGCAGCCCGAAATCTGTTCGTCGAATGTCGCCACTCCTCCGCCGACTCCGCCTATTGCACCTGAGCCAGTCAAACCAGCAGCTATTGAGAGTCAAGCGCCTAAGACGAACTCTGTCCCTGCTGCAAACCCCTCTCCTCCTCCTGCGCCGATGGCTGATCCGGTCGAAAAGATCCAGCAGACGATCGCTGCGACGGCGAAAGGCGCGCTCGCAGAGGCTGAAATGGCGAAGCTGCGCGTGGAGAACCGACGCAAGCAGGAAAATGAACTGCGGCAGCAACAGCAACAGCAGCAAATTGGCCAGCAAGCACGGTCTCAACCTTTAGTTGAACCATCGACTGTGAGCCAATCTGCCGCCGGTGCCACTGCTACTGGCACTAACCAGAAAGTAGTGGAGCAACGTCATGCTGCTGCATCGTCACATCCGCAGTTGTCTCGCGCGGCATCAATGTCTGCGCTATTGCCTACAAATAGTAATCTTCCGATAAGTACTAGCGGCACAAGACCAAGCGAAACTGCTGCTCGAGATGACAATGATGACGATGATCAGCACACGAACCCTCCAATTCCAAGACCGCGAAGCAATTCGATTAGCACGAGTGTCACCGCCACTGGCATCCACGCAGCGCCGCTTTCTCACTCTCCATCAGTACCTATTCCTGAACCATCTGCACAAGCTCAGCAAAAAGTGACCACCGCCCAGCCAGTCAATAATGTGCAACCATCAGTAAATGCTACGATGACTGTGAATGGAGGTAAACCACCGCCACCACCGTCAACTCTCCCTACCCAGAGTCCTCTGGTTCAGCGACCAGCAGTGTCGAGTACGAACGAAACGAAAGCAGGCCCACCAGCTGCAGCTCTCAACTCCCCACGGAGCTTCCCACCTCCACCTGCTGCTATCCCTCCTCCGACTGGAGCTGCTCCAAGCCCTACGTTTGTTAGCTCCAATCCGCCAGCCACGCTTCTTCGAGCTGCAACGGAAGCCAATAACAAGCCTCTAGCGCCGTCGATTACTGTGTCATCAGCAACGACTTCTCTGTCACAAGCAGTAAATCCCAGACCAAGCACACCAGTCACGAAACCTCCACCACCTTCACTACCATTGTCAGTATCAGCACTAAGACCAGCAACAGCACCAGTGCCGAATCAACCGCAAGTGCTGTCATCACCACCACCTCCTCACATCCAGAGCTCGACTTCATCATCACCATCATTATCGACTGTTTCCCATATTCTCTGTGCTATGTGTTGCCTCCCTGTTCGTACAGACCAGCGAGAGGAGCACGAGCGATCGCAGTGCCTCAGGCGCACACAGGAGTGTAAATACTGTCGAGTCAAAGTGCTCTGGAACGAAGCGGACATCCATGAGCGTGATGGTTGTAGCTCTTTACCACCGAGAAATCCGTCCACCTCAGACGGACAGCAAGGTGGACAGAATTCGAATGTCGACGACAGTGAGACACCCGTGAGTACAGCAACAGCGTCAGCGATGAGTGGTAGCAACAGCGCGGATAGCAATACGAAAAAATGCCGTCACTGCAATGCGGACGTCGTGAGCCAGGACCTGTTCGACCACGAGCTGCGCTGCGACAAGATGCTCAAGCAGTGCCCGCACTGCCTTCGGCGCCAAAAGGTGAGGTATTCACAAAAGCTGCATTTCTCTGAATGCTTCAGTATTGAAACTAATTCTAATGGCTCCTGTTTCTTGATGACCTTTGCAGATGTCGGAGCTCCAGGACCACATCGAGAACTGCGACTGCCGCTTGGTGCCGTGTCCAAATAACTGTGGCGGCAAGTTCTTGCAGAGAGGCATCTCTAAGCACATGGCAACGCGCTGCCCGAACAAAGGCCCTACAACTGGTGCTAGCAGCAGTGACAGCAATGGGCTCAGCGGTGTGTCGCCTACTACTTCAGCACCCTCGCAGGCACCAGCACCAGCAACACCAGTTGCTCCTGTCATAAGTCCCCCGCCATCGGTTCCCTCACAATCACAAGCGAACACCGCCCCAAAGCCCGTAGTCACAGTACCTTCAGCTCCTTCCTTATCGTCACCAGCGAATTTATCTGTGGCAGCACCACCAGCATCTAAACCTCCTACACCAACAACTTCTTCTACGACCACTGCGGAGTGCAAATTTTGTGACGAAGAGTTCCCGGCGAACGAGATCGACGAGCACGAGGACAAGTTGGTGGACATGCGTTTATGGCTCTCATTTTTCCTGAGTGAAAATGGCCGACTCACCTCATTATGAATTTCTGTTACCCATGTCTAGGTGCGACTGGAAGCCCAAGCGCTGCCAGCACTGCAACATGGTGATCATCTCGCGCGATCTGTCGCGCCATGAGTCTTCCTGCAAAACGAGCGCCAAGAGCTGTCCGCATTGCAATGAAAGCGTGAGTATTTAATCAAGAGCACCAAGTATCACTTTGGGCTTCTTTAGACTAGTAGAAGCTCACTCACACTGCATTGCCTTTGCGCTTTGGAAATATCGTCTACATAGATGCCCCAGTCCGCACTCGCGACCCACACTGCACGCTGCGCCAAGCGGCCGATCAAGTGCATCCGCTGCTGCCAGCAGTTTCCAGCGGATTCGATCGTCGCGCACTCGACCAACTGCAAATTTGTACCAACGTCTGCATCAACTATCAACTCCACTACTGGCAGTACGCCTGCTACTACCAGTGCCACGCAGCCGCCTGGAGAAGTACCACGAATAGTGACTCTAGCTACAGGAGCTGTTGGTGCAGCTAGCAAAATCCCACCACCGCCTCCACATCCGCCAACGACTCAGCCCCCAGTAGCATCATTACCAAGTACAGCAACAGCTCCAAAGCTAGTAGCACCAGCGGCTATTCCTTCGGGCTTGGCTCAAGCGAAGCCTGCTGGTTGGTACTCCATGAGATCTCGTTTGTCGATAGCTGCATGACTGGAGTATCTTTGGCCTCTTTGACTGACTCTCATATCTCTTCTGGCATTTGAATGAACAATGTGGTAATCAGACCCTGCTGAAGAGAGCCTGAGCGAACGCATGGCGAGACGCAACTTGGCGCTTTCGCAGCTGACAAAGCCCGCCGGTGCTCCCTCTTCTACTGCTTCCACTGCTGCTAGTGGTGCTGCAAGTGTCTCAGCCCTCACTGCTCCAGTCTCGGCAAAGTACGTCGTGTGTGGTCTCAGCTCTCTCTATCTCACATCTGCCGCTTATAAATACAACTGAGTGTGCTGGTGTCTATCTATCTGTTTGCATATAACCTTGTCAGTGCGATAAGGAGCAATGCACCACGGGGAAGCATCGGAAATGGACCCGAGCAGGACGACGACCACGACATTGATGACGATGAGGAAGAAGATGATGGCGAAGAAGATGATGATGACGACGATGATGATGATCAGCTGACGCTTGCGCAAGGTAGGTTCTCTGTATGGGAGCATCGTGGACATTGTCGTTACGTTCAAGAAGACTAAGGGTTCTGCTGGTGTGTCTGTGCTGGCTGTATGGTTCATTCACATTCATTCACACACACACGCAGTCGTCGCTGAGTGGAATGTTGAGAACGTCTGCCTCTGGCTCCACGAAGACGTCGGCGTCCCGGAAGTCGTGGTAAAGTACCTCTCTGTTTCTGTCTGTTCTACAGTAGCTAGTTGTCTTTGTATCATATTGTTCATATTGGCTCAATTGTTTACTTTGGAATTTGGTTTCGGTAGCCTCGCTTCCAGCAGCGCCGGTGCACGGGCGAGACGCTGCTGGACCTCACGGAGAGCGACCTCATCAACGACTTTGGCGTCAAGAATCGCATCCACCGCGAACGCATCCTGAGCGCGATCGACGCCATCAAGACCAGCGACGATTTCTCCGACGAGGACGAGGGCGAAGAGGACGACGATGAGGAAGAGGAGGAAGAGGAAGAAGAGGACGATAGCGAAGAAGGCGAAGGAGCGGGCACTTCCGCAACCCAGCGAGCATCAAGAGCAACAATGGGCGAAGGTACGAGCCGAAGTGCATGCTGACACTGAATGGGAGGATGGTTGGTCCTAATGACGCGTTGGAAACTTATTTTTGCAGTGCCGTTCATGCATCCGCGCGACTTGTTACGTCGAAACACTCTTCCGTCACCGCAGCGTGGCGACGCCGCAGAACCTTCGCTGCCGTCATCGAGCGCCATGGTACAGTCCAACATTTCAGATCTGATTGCTCAAATGCCACCGTGTCTAATTTTCATTGCGACTGATTGCTTTGATTCCTGCTTTCTGTAGCTTCGACGGATCAACACCGCGCTCTCCGTCAACTTCCCCAACAGGTAGATGACCTCGTTTTCCCATACAAATCCCATCCTTGACGCTCCTGTGGTTCCCGGAAACATTCTTACTCGAGTACTCTTTGTTGCCATCATGTACGTCCTTTGCAGCCCCCAAAAGTGACCACAGCAACCCAGAAAACTAGAAAATCGACTTTGTTAACACTGAAAACATGCAAAGCAAGACCACACATACCACAAGTTAGCGTACGATCTCTTTGTTACTTCTACTCTCTGTTGATAAACTCCGCGAGCGGCACGACGGACGGTCGCCCGTGTGCGCACTGGAACGGCAGCTTGCACTTGCGTAGATCGTCCACCAGCTCGCGGCATTGCGAGACGCTCAGGTAGTCGCCAAACATGACCGCACTTCGACACGCGCGCGAGTGCAGGAGCCGCGTGATCACGGGCGGACGCATCACGCTCCAGGACCAAAAGCCCTCGTTCTGCGACAGAACCTGGATGAATTCGCGAAAGTCGTCGGCATTTGCGCTCCGCGTGTCCACTTTCGGTGTCGCTCGCAGCTCCACGTAGTACTTGCCATCTTCTTCGTCAGCGCCTCTATACTCCATGGACGTGTACAAATTGCGTGTGAAGCGGCTGGACCTTGTTTCGCTCTCTAGGGACTCAAAGTCAAAGCCCCAGACGCGGACAATGTCTTCGTTTGCTGCGAGCGTCTGCACCTCTTTGGCGTTGAGCAGGATGAGTTGGGGCTGGGCAAACTCGCTGGAGTTGATGTTGAGCTCGTCTCCGTGAGGACCAAAGAGCTCCATTTCCAGCTGCTCCAGCTTCACGCGCTCGTCTGCAGCGTGCTGATCAATGCAGAGCAGCAGACTCTCGAAGGAGCTGTGGTCGGTGACGCGCACGAGGATGAACTTGCGGTCAACTTGCCGAATGACTTCGAGCGTATCGAGAAGCGATTTCGAGATCTTGAAGTTTCGGAGCTGCTTCAGTTCGCCGACATTGTCGACTCGCAGCGTGCACTTGGACGTTCGCGGGAGCATCAGGCTGAATGTTCGCGGCTTTCGCGGTCGCCTTGCTTCAGAGGGAGCTGCTGGTGACGCCCCAGCTTCACTTGCAGGGAAATACTTGGAGCAGTGCTGCCTCGGTCGCTTCCTCGCATGACACTCCAAAGTTGCAGACTGAGGAGTTGCATCGGTGTGTGAACGCAGTGGAGACGACTCGAGTACGCCGTCGAACTCAGTCTTCAATGATCGACTAGTGATCCAGTGCTGGGCTTCAAGACCGTGTTTGTTGATTTCTTGACTCTACGAGAGAAAAGGATGTGTGTGAGCAGCTTGTCGCTACAGGCAATCACCAAAAATCTGATCCGGCAGCGTACCTCTAAAGCTCGAGTGTTCGTGTCGCCAGCGAGCTTTGGCACTTTGCTATCAGTGAAGAAGACGTTTGCGAGCTCTCCTTCGTCCACGTCTGGCGCTTTAAGCTGCAGAAATCCTTCACTGGAATAGCGAGCCTCCTGGTACATACCAGACGAACCATCGTCGATATCGATGGCATTTTGCAGCTCCTGGGGATGTAAAGCTGATAGTGAAGAGATCTCGCAGCCGGACTCTGCTTCCTCAAGTTTGTCGTCAAATTCCCGAGATTCATCGTCCAAATACTCGTGTGCACTATCCCTGATTGCCGTAATAATTGGCAGTAGTTAGTCAAGTTTGCTTGACCATCAAGAGAATATGGCAATGCAATTATACCTCAACATGTTCATACGACCGCAGGATGCGCACGAAGGGCATAAGTTAGGACCATCACCAATTAAAAAGTGCGGATCAGCAGTCTACAGCAAGATACTCGTTTCAGTGAGAAACGGCGATTGGTGCAATCTCAGTAGGAAAGATATTATAATGTTGTGCGCGACTCACCTCGCGATCTATGAATATTGCTTGTGAGGGCTCGCCCCAATTGGTCTTCGCGTCTTGAACGTGGAAAGTCGTTTCTGGCTCATTTGCTTGTTGCGGCGGGGTACTGAAGTGTTCATCTCCTTCCTCTTCCTCGTACTCAGAATGCCAAAAGCACTCGTCTGGACACTCTTGGTGGAAACCATTTCCATCTTCATCGTCTTGATACTGCATCTCGTGTAGTACGAAATCGTTATACGTTCTCGATTCAGCATGCTTAGCATGACGAAATGGCAGAGAAGGTGCTGACAAATGGCCAACTCGAAAGCCTGCTTCTGATTCTTCGTCACAAAACGGCACAGACTCTTCGAAGTCGTCATCTGGAAGCTGGAAAATCTCGCTCTCTCTCCAGAGTTCTTCGTCGAGGTCCTCATCCGCGTCCAGAGGCTGGAATTTTGCGTGAGTATTGCCCCGAAAACGCGCTGGTAGACAAGTTTTTCAGCGTAGTACCTTGTCTGTCGTGCGCTCAATTGGCGAGTCTTGTGCGCGCGTGCCAACAATGGTGTTGGCAGAGTCCACGCTTTCTTTCAAGGTCTACACTCGTGAGTGGTCAGGATTTGCTTAATCAAAGTCACCAGGTCGCACCAACGAAAAAATAGATTCGCTCACTCACCTGCAAGAGGTTAGACAGCAGTCGGTCGAGACTCGGAGGTGACTTGAGCTCGACGCATTTGCCATTTTCAGCCCATAGAAGTGCGAATTCGGCAGACGGACATTCGACTTTGAGCACGAAAATCGGGATTCCTGTTTGAAAGTTCAGTTGTTAGTTTGGTTTTCATTTGTGCCTATCGACATTAGGAAAAGAGGGCTGAGCCAGTCACACGTACCGATGTTGAGCTCCAAGGCGAGTTGTGTGATGCGCTTCGCGCACTCGTGGCAAAAACTCTCGATCCACTGGTTCTGAAAGAACACATACTGGTAGTACGCTCTCGCCTGCTTGAGTCCGGCGGGCGACACTTCCCAGGAATCCTGGATGAGCGCAAAGTAGCCTCGTACAGCGAACTGTGAGTCTGCTGGAGAGAAATCCACGTACTGGAATGGAGTGGAATAGACATCCGCCGTTAGAAAGCATCCCATGAGCAATCCAAGCCTACCAGCCTCACTTACTTCGAGTTCATTGCCGATGGCGTTACCAAACATCTTCACGAAGCGCTCTCTGCACGAATCAACACCGCTGATGCGCAAAGACTGACGGGGGTTGTCTTTCCGATGGACAAATTGTCATAAGCAAAGTAGGTTGCGGGCCGACGACCCGTACTCACACAAGCGTACTTACTTTCGAAGACGAGCTCGAGCGAGAGCGTGGGCCAGATCATGGACAGGTTGACGCAGAAAATCTGAATCTCCCTGACAAGCTTTGTGCAGTGCCTCGGATTATCTCGCAGGTCCTTTGCGCGTACGGGGAGGCAGTTGAAGAGCCTGTGGACAATCAACGTCGTGCCGTGGCCTTTCCGAAACACCTTGGACCGTGCGTTGAAGACTACAGCACCTTCCTGGGAAAATCACACAAGGTTATCATCACAATGCTGTTAGGCTGAGTGGACTTGAGATTTCATTGGCAGTAATAAGGGCTCGAGCACACCTGAATCAATTTGCGATGCGCAGTCCACTGATCTTGGACTCGGCTCTCGATTTCGACGGTTGCCAAAGTTGCCAATGCGTGCAAGAACTCGCCACGCTTGCCATAGTGTGCTGGTCTCTTGTGCTCATCACTGTCGCCGCTGTGTGACGGAGTGAGTCGAGAGGTTGCTGTTCGCATACATCCAGCGATTACTGCACTGTTGATATAGAGAGTTTGCAAATCGCGACGAGAACAAATGGTAGCGAAACGTACCTACACACTCTCCAGTGTACTTGAACAAGCCCTCGGATGGCATTCCATCACCTACACATACACACGGAATCAGTTGGATGCAACCTTACTGTCCAGTTAGACAACTACAGAAAGTACGCAGCAGAAGTGTATGAAGGTCTATCTTACCATCGTCTGTCACTGAAAACGAGCCGCTTGGGACATCCACCAAGACTTTGATCGACTTCGCGCGCGCGTCGACCGCATTGTAGATCGCTAGCGGTGACGACACGAAGCATTTGGCATAATATAGATAAGCAGCCAATATGACACAGCATCTTGCCTTTGTGTTGAAGCCAGCAAATCACACCTTCTTGCACTGCGACTGCGAGGTTCGGGACCACCTGTGCCGCTCGTACGACGTCCCTGTTGCGCTGCTCGAGCGCGTGGATCTCGCGCATCGCCGCGTCCTTCTCTCTCTCTCTCTCTCTCTCTCTCTCTCTTTGTCAAATGACTCTCTTGCGTCGTGATGCGTGCGTCGTGTGTGCTGCAGTAAATGGTGAGTGTTGCACTTCGACACTCTGCGCTCTACGTGGAGTTTGCAGCGGAGGGAGGAATGAATGGCAGACTGTGGTGGAAAGAGACATGGGTACATTGAGAAAGTGCGCACACACACTCTCGACGAGAGTGTGTGTTAACAGTTAAAGGAATATTGTATAGATTCATACAAACACCAAGATAAATGTAAAATACGCTCTTATAAAACATGAGAGACAAATTAACCTTCACTCCTTTGTATTAAATATGGGATTCCAGGTGTGAGCATACTAAGAAACCAAGTGACGAGTCTTCCCGTATTTAACAATGGCACACGTATTTGACTGGGCATTGAACATGACTTGAGTTCAGTATGGTCGTGCCTACATTCTCTGTATTGTGGTGGCCAACAAAGTAGTCAACTCTCAAAGATGTCAGGTGGTGGGTTTGCATTTCTCAAAGCAATGGAAGGATGGATGGATGGCAAGGCCTGTGATTGCTACCTTCACTAGCTAGTTGTCTCTCACGTCAGCGTCGCAGGCTGCCGCGCCGAGCAGCTCAAAGCAGTTGACCGCAGGGAAATAATGGACCTCGTCGCGTAAAGTGTCAACAAAGCGCAGCTCCCCTGGGGCAAGCGCTCGCAGTGCTCGCTCGTCGCTTCGCGGCCGCTTCCAGGACGTCTTCTTGAAAATACTTGCGGGCGTGCACGCGCCACCGCGCACAAGGCGCGCGTGTACGATCTCGTCCGCAATGAGCTCGTCGATGAGCACGCGCAGGTTCTGCAGACTCAGCAGCTTCCGCATCTTGCGGTGCAGCGCGTGGTCCTGGATGCCCGGATTGCACATGATGATGTTCACCACTTTGCGCTTGAGCACGATCTCCACTTTTGTGTTGGGCGAGCCGTCCAAGAGGAACCACGGACGCGCGACGATCGTCTGCTGCTTGTCAAACTGGAAAAACACTTTCTCAGAATTGTCTGGCGGCTCAGTGTTGCTGCTGTTGTTGTTGCCGCTGTTGCTCGAGATGCGGTATGGGTGCAGCGTCCAGATGTCGCTGTGCTCCTTCAGCACGAATCGGACATGTGTGAAGCCGTTGACTTCCAGCACGCGACCCTGACTGAGCAGCACATCCAGGGAACATCGAACAGAGGAATTCACTGGCATAGTCCCGATCGTGGTCTTGTTCGTGGTATCGTTGCTGGTCGTTGAGCCAGGACTACTGCTGGTCACCGAAGATGCACTTGCTTGGACCTTTTCGCACAGCTCTTGGAACGAGAGTCCACTCGACGACGCAACGTGCAATGCGCCAAGCACCAGGGACGAAACGAGCTCCTCCTTCTCACAGCCCACTCCCAAGCCAAACCCGGACTCTTCTTCGTCTAGTGCTGGACACGTTGAAAACGCTTCGAGGCTCTTCTTCGCCGTCTCCATCACCATCTCGTGCTTCGCCTCGTCCTGCACATTGACGTACACTCGCGACTTTACCGTCCAGTACTCTTTCAGGAAATCATCGGGGACTGCGCCGCCAGTGTACGTCGCGAGATGACCCGCATAGCCCTTCACCGCCATCGTGCGCTTTGCCTCCTCCGAGTTAGCGGCGGCACGACGGTCACCACTGGGCTCCACGTACTCTGGGACCAACTCGGACACGGACAGGATCATGGACGAGAGCTCGACTGCGATCTGGCCCGTGCCAGTGTTCGGCTCCAGTTCGTGCTCAAAGTAGTAGTCACTCTCGCCTGCTTCTTGATCATCATCCTCACGCTCCTCATCACCTCTAACGTCCCTACCGTCACGATTGAGCATGGCAGCTTCCTTGACGTTCTCCTGTATGAACGCGGCGTACTCGGCAGCTTCACAGAAAACCTCCATCGAGTAGTACGGGATGTTTAGGCTCTTCTTCTCGTGGACGCGCGAGTGGATGGTGAACCCGCGCTGTTTCTGGTCACCCTCGGTCGGTTTGCGGGTGCGCGTGATCACACCTGCGAGCCACAAATACCGCCACACGAGCTTCACTTCACCTTCAGTCCATTGACTGATGAGCATGTCCGCGAGCACTGGGTAGTAGCTCGCTCGGTCGTGGAACAGGATCTGCAACGCGCGGTTCAAAAGCGCAGCTAGCCGAGGGTGCTTGGCAACGGCGAGCTCTTCGTGGAACCGCCCACCAGGGTTCTTCATCTGCGTGATCATCAACTTGGTGTTCTCCACACGTGCGCGCACAGCGGGGGCGGTCATCAGCTCTTTCACGCGCAAGAAGCAGTCGAAGAACCGTTTCCCCAGCGCCTTTCCCAAGTTCTTCCAGGAAATGCGCGTGCGCTCCAGCGACGTGTTGCGGAATGCCAGGCGCTCGTCGGCCTTCTGCAAAGCCAATGGGATCTCGATGAACCACTTGCACGAGAGCTCATCCATGTACGCATCCATGAGCTTCATGTCCTCCTCCAGTGTCCACTTGGACGCGCGCACGCTCTGCTTGTTGCTCACGAGACGTCGGAACTTGCTCACGCCAGCCTCCGTGTCGCCTGTTGACGGCACCATGTGCGATCCGATCCTTTTACTCGCATTCGCCGCCGCAGTTTTCTGCTTCTTCTTGGCGTTGGCATTGGTATTGGTGCCACTGGCACTGTTGTTTACTGATTTTACGACATTGTTCTGGAACCGTTTCCGCTTCAGAATCTTCATGGGCTCGGCTGCTGCTGCCGCCGCTTTTGACTTGGCGGTGCTGTACTTGCTGTCGGAAGTCATCCACACCCTCATACTGAGGATATTGTAGTCTTTCAGCGGAGCCGAGTGGATCAGCTCGCTGTCCAAGTTCACGCTCACGCTGTCGCCGTCCGCGGCACCACTTCCGATGCGCGCGCCTTCTAGACTGAGGAACCGCAGCGCCTTCCAGTACTCCTTGGCATCTTCCGTGTCCTTGAGCTCAAACTCCAGCGGCACTTTCCCAACGAAATGGTCGCTTCGACTTGTATTCGAGAACCCCGCTGCGTACACGTACGACTGCTTTGTCGGCAGCTGCTTGAGGATTTTATCGCCGCGCTTCACTGTTATTCGCACGCGTTCCTTGATCTTGAGCAGCCCGCCTGACAGCGTCGCATTTGCGACTTGCGACACCATCGCTTCAAAGTCGTCGGATCGGAACATGTTGAGTAGACCGCTTGAGGAATCGTTCTCGACTTGCACTAGTCCCAATTCAATCAGAATGCGCATGATACGAGAGAACCGCTCGGCCTCACAGCCACGAATCTTGCGCTGAATCTCGCTCGAGAGGATTTCCCACGAGTCGCCGCGCGCAATCGCCATGCGCACTTTGTTCTCCTCGCTTTCCGTGAGCAGCTCGTTCACACCCGCGAAGTGGAGGTACTCCTTCACGTTCAAAAGCTCCAGGAACTCGTGCAGCGCAAATACTACGACGCCAGGATGCGCGCTGTGCACAGGGCATTTACCACCATTCTTCGATGGCTGTTCCTCCTCAACTGAAGGGACAACTGCTTCGTCCTGTTGGTCAATGGCGAGGGCAGTATTCTCAGCGAATCCCATGGAGGACCTCCTGGTTTTGTGACGCAACAGATGGATCTTCTCCCACAAAAGAAGATGCAGTGCGCGACACCGACAGAGCATGCCAAAGATCATGCCCAATCTGCGGCTCTGCTTGTTGTGTTTCACCATGTTCGCGCGCGTCGCCTTGTACGAAGCCGCAGCGTACTTGATCACTTCTTTCTCTTCATTTTGCACCAGCACCGCAGCCATTTTGCGACCTCGTGAGCGACTCGATATAACCACTGTGTCAAGCTTCTCGGGCTGCCCGATGTCGCTCAGGAACCGCTGCTGCTGCTCCTCCATGTACGCGTTCACGAACGCCAGGATCGCCTCTCGGTTTCGCTGGTACCCGGGTAGACACACGCATTTGACGACTCGGTCGCTTTTTTGAAGCACGCGCTTCGGAGGCAACGTGATGTCTACGGACACAACCAGCTTCCCAGCCTCCAGCTCGTCCAAGATGCGCCGCACAGACCGAATGTCAATGATGCCGAGATCGCTGCCTCCAAGTTCAGGGTCGCGCTCCATCGCCATCAGTCCTGTACGAAGCTGGTGCACGGGGACAATTTTGTCCTTCCGGATTCGCTCGAGCATGTGGTTGCGTCGTCGCTCAACGGTGGACGTTACCAGCACACCACGCGTGGCTGCTCTCAAAGTCGACGGCTGCAGTTTGCCAGTCGCAGTCTTGTCTTCATCTGTATCTTCAATCTGCTTAGTGTGCTTGGCTTTTTCTGCAGCCTTCTCTTCTCCTTGGATGGTTGCATGCTTGGCTCCGTTGTGCCCTGGGATGAACATGCGATACATTGTGTTCTTCCCGACCACCACCTGCTCGACAATCAGATTGTACTTGGTGATCAGTCCTTGCGCGAGCTTGTAGGGAAGCTTGAACGTCGGTACGCCAAGCATATCGCGGATTTCTGGAATCGTCGCGCCAGCATCTCTTCGACTCTTGATAGAGAAATACACCTGCTCCATGATCCCACGCTCAATGACCGGTCCAGTCGTCGGGACCGCGGGTGGATCAATCGGCTCAAAGTGTTCCGCAGAGTTGTCCTTGCCGCCTCGCGCGAGTGCGTGGCGCAAGCGGATGCACCAGAGCTTGCGTCCTCGGTACTCGGTCGAGCCTGTGTTGCAGCGCGCCATGAACAGCTCTAACGGGAACTCGCGGTGCACGTGCATCTGGTGAAAGAAGTACTTGCGCAGCTTCTCCTGGTGTCGTTTGTCGTACCCGAGCTCTCGGCCAATGTCTGCAAACACGCACGCGCGCTCCCCACGCGCGATGAGCATCTCGGCCATGACGTACGGAAGAAAATCCTTGGGGAAGGTCGCGCGCTCCATCGTCGCGTTGGCGGACACCATTGACGGGTGGAACTTGCTCGCGAAACGCGTCAAGTGCAGGATGTTGAACCGCCGCTGGTCCGACGTGACCATGTTCTTTTCAATGTAGTTGTTCGCGATGAGCATGTTCAGCAGGTAATGCAGCTTCCGCGAGTCGCCAAACACGTTCGAGTTCGACAGCACGGCGGCGTTCTCGCCCTGTTCGCGTGCACGACCGATCATCTCGAGCAGGTCAAACTGCGGCGACAGCGTATCTATCGACGTCGCGTCCGTCACGCCCAAGTACTTGAGCCGCAGCTCTTTGCACGCGACAACGCCCAAAACGCTCTTGTTCACGGAGTTTTCCGCCACCGCGTCTTCGTAACTCATAGTGGACGAGTCCATCACTTCGTCACCCAGCACGTACCCGCGCGGACTCCGGTAGATCCACTCGATACTCTCTGGATTCTGCACTGCCTCGCTGCTTCTGGGTCTGATGGTTTTCAGTTGCGCTGTCGTGCTGTTGTCGCTGCTGCCACTCTTATCTGCACCAGTAACACTTAATATTTGCTCTCGTACGTCATCTCCATCACTCGGTCTGATTGTGTCTTCCACAATATTCACGACCTCTACCATCTCCACGTCATCCTCATCGCCATCGTCGTCTTCTCCACTCTTCTCCTCCTCGTCATCACTGCCGCTGCTGCTTTCATTATCGCCTGTTTCTCCTTGCTGCTCCATACTACTCCGTCGTTCCTTCTTGATCACCGGCCGCCTGTTTGCTTTTTCCTCAGCTGTCAGTAATCGCCGCTGCTTCTTGAGCGCTTTCCGCCGTGCCGACGGCACCACCGGCTGCAATTTTTGCTTGTACTTCTTCACTGGAGCCTTCTCGTTTTCTGCGTCTCCACTGTGTACCTCTTCGAATGCTACTGTCTGTTCCTTCTCGTATTCATTTGCTGATGCGGACGGCGACGCCATCAGTGTGGTCGACCACTTTCGTTTCCGTCGCGGCGGCGAGGACATGGGCGAGCTCAGTTCTTCTTCCTGCGATTCGGATGCTGGTGATGCGGACTGCTGCTGACTCTGGTCCCATGTCGTCTCTGCTGCCTGTGTGCCTGTTCCTTCCATGCCTTTGCTATCGCTGCTACCTCTATTGTTGTGTGTGCTTCCAGATCGCTGCTCTTGTACTCGTTGCTGCTGCTGTAATCGTACCCGCTCTGCATCATTACAGTTATCACCATTTCCAGCATCCATTGACACCACTGCCTCTACTCGCTCCATGTGGTGGAAGCGCAGTTGAGAGCGCATCGTGCGCAGAACGCGCCACGCGTACCTGCGAAATACCACGTCGTCCGCGGGGTCCACGAGCGCGAACATGTCTCGCAGCGGGATGCCGCAGCGCCCCTCGAGCCCGGTCTCCTCCAGGCAGCGCGCAATGAACTGGTGCATGGACAGCGGCTTCTGCTGCTGCTGGTGGTGGTGGTGGTGGCGGTGGTGCATCGCCGCCATTGCTGCTAACTAATGACTCGGATGCGCGGCTAGAGATGCGCTCGTAGCTCTTCGTCTGCCTTGTCTTGCCTTGCCTTTATTGTCGTGGTGGCGCCAAATGGCGGTTTGCTGGTTTGGCATTCCTCCAACCTCTGGTTGATCCTCGATCCGATTAGCTGGAAATGATTGTAAATAGACTCTATTATATCCAATGAAGTAATTGTATACACATTATTGTCGTGGTTAGTGGCTGTTAAAAGAGAATTATTGCCTCTTTTCATCCAATCATTCCGCTCGAAGAAGTTCTTTGGCTCCTGCCCAACAATACCAGCAACAACACCTGAGCCAAATCAGCAGCAGCAACAGCATTTGTCAATCAATCAATCAATTTTAGCATCATCACCACCCAGCGGCGCGGAAGAGGATGGAAGCTCTGGAGGCGGCGTGCTTCGCGCTGCACGCACCCCCGACCGGCCCCGACGCGCAGCGCAAGCGCGCAGAGGCTGAGGCCGTGCTCGAGCACTTCAAGCGCAGCCCGCACGCGCTGCAGGACGCCATGGCGATGATCCAGAGCACGAGCCACCCGGTGGTGCAGTTCCACTGCGTCGCCACGATCCGCGAAGTCACGCTCAAGAAGTGGTCGTCGCTCTCGATGGCCGACAAGTCGCAGAGCCTCGACTTCATGATGCAGTTCCTCTGGCAGAACTACGCACAGCTCCAGCACTACGTGTCCAGCGCGATGCTGCAGGCCGTCGTGCTGCTCATGAAGCGCGGTTGGCTTGAGCGCGCGTCCACGGAGCGCGATGCGATCGTCCAGCAAATGGGAGGCATGCTCAACGCCGGCGCGGGTGAAACAGCAGCAACAAACAGTTCAGCGTCGATCACCACGCGTCTGATCGCCGCCAAATGGCTGCTTGCGTTCGTGACCGAGTTCTCGTCGGCGTCGCGCGCGAGCGCGATGTTCCAGCCCGTGGAATTCCACACCAAGTCGCGCAAGTCACTCGAGAAGCAAGGGCTCAAGGAGCTGCTGGGCTTCGCGATCCAGCTTCTCGAGGATCTGATCCGCACCACGACGATGTGCAGCACGCAGGACGCGAGCTCGGGCAACCTGCTGAACGTCCCCAAGGAGCAGCTCGAGCTGCTCGAGACCGCGTTCATGCTCTGCGTTGAGATCTTGAACTGGAACTACACCGACCCGATGGGCAACTTGATGTGGAGTCTGAGCGCGTCCTCGGAGAAGATCGAAGAAACCAAAGCCGTGATCACGCCGCAGGCTTCCTGGCGCGACGTACTTATCCGCCCCGAGCTCATCCACTCAGCGTTCAACACGTACGCGTTCTTCCGGAACTTGGCGACGCGCAATGAGAACCTGTTGCATCTGGCGCGCCAGTTTCTGATCCAGCTGGCGTCGCTGCAGGGGCCGATCTTCGCGCGCAAAGAGGAGCAAGTGCAGTTTTTGAGCGAGATCTTCAGGGGCACGAGCGCGCTGATCCACAACCCGTTTCTCGATCTGATCGGGAAGACCGACTACGCCGGCTACGAGATCGCTACACGGGAGATGATCGATCTGTGCCAGCTGATCTTTCGCCTCGTGAACAACATTGGCTTGAAGGCGCTCGTGCAGTCTCCCACGCAGATCTTTGCGTCGCTTCTGGAGGAAATGTCGTCGCTGTCGTGCAAATTGCTCCAGTCGGGTCTCGACCGCATCCAGCAGCACCTCCGACTTCGCAACAACGAGCCCGTGGACGATTTGTGGCAGCTTGAGGGTGTCGACATCCTTCTCGACGCCTGGGTGTCGCTCGTGAATGACCAGTTTCTCGATGCAGTTGGTGGTGGTGCTGCTAATGGTACTACCGCGACTGCCAACCCAGAGATTGAGGGTGTCTCGGCGCTTCTGAGCAAATACTCGGCGCCAGTCGTCGAGCTGTACCTGCAGACGCAGCTGGAGCTCTGCGCCGTCGACGCGCTCGCAGAGCAGGACGAGAACGAAGACGTGGAAGACGACTCGGCGAGCGGCATGAGGGAGCAAATCGAGCTGGCTGCCGCTCTCGCGAGAATGAACGCCGCATCCTCATCAACGCTGCTGCTCAACCTGCTGCAGAGCTTTGTCTCTGGTATCCAGCAAGCGGTTAGTGCATTGAATGGACGCGACGAGATGACGCCGGAGCTCAGTCAGCTGGTCGAGAAACTACACTTCACCGTGCTGTTCTCGGGCCTCTTCATCGCAGACGAGTACGTGAGCGAGCGTCCGTGCATCCCTCAGCGGATCCATGCTGCGATCTGCTCACAAAATGGTGCAGGAGCGAGCGACTCGTCCTCCTCTCAGGTGATCAACCTGCTGCTACTGCTCATGAGCCAATTGCTCGAGTTTGAAGCGAACCGTGTGGTGCAGAACCCGACGAGCAACTGCATCAGTCCTTTTTTCTCGGAGCAGCTCTTCAGCACGATCACGCGACTCTGCGCGACGTACCTGGCTCCCGATGCGCTCGCGCACGACGACGCCATCGCCCCCGAGCTGCTGCAGGTATTTGGCTTCCAGAACGGCGGACGAGCCGGTGAGCTGATCAACTTTATCGTGCAGCAGTGCACTTCGTATCTGATCCACTGGCCCACGCAGCCCGTCGTGATGCAGAATCTGATGGAGTTCCTGCTCGTGCTCTCCAAGACGAACGCGATCAGCTGCGTGTTGCACTCGTCGTTCTGGCAGTCGCTCGTTCAGTCGAACGCAGCGGCTGGTACATTCCTGATGGCAGCGAGCGGTGGAGATCCGCTGCAGGCTGCGGTCGCGCGCGTCCCGAGTGCGCTACGAGGACAGCTCACCGAGGCGCTCTGTCGCGCGGGCATGACGTCCGAGGACGAAGCAATGCGCAAGACCCACTTTGACGCGGTCGTGCGACCTGTGGAAGCTCGCTTGCAGAGCCTCATCGCGCTCCCGCGCTTCGAGTCTAAGCAAACCGCGAACGACGTGCGCATCCAGGAAGAACTGAAGCTCATCCTGGAAATGTATGCAGGCATCGCGCGCTCCTCGGAATCGTAAGTGAACTGTTGGATGTGCTTGTTGTTGCAAACTTGGTGACTATCGTGTGTGCTAACTCTGTTCTATATTGTCATTGTTCTGTTGTTCTGTTGTTCTTGATGCCTTTTAGCAAAAGTCACGGGCTCATCTCCGCGTTTTGCCTGCCTGCGCTGCCTGTGATCGTGAAGCTGTTCCACATTTTCCATGATGACTCGCAGATCGTGCAGCTCACGCTGAGTTTCTTCTGCTTTCTGGTGGAAGCCCAGATCTGCTACCTCATGCCGGCGGACGCGCTGCAAGTGTACACTGCGAGCAACGACCTCATCCACACGTACTGCCGCCATAACCTCGGCAAGGTCAGCGTACTCGCAGACGCCGAAGAGGAGAACTATGCGGACCTGTTTGCGCTGCTGCAGTTGCTCTCGCACTTGGTGTCGAAGGACTTCATCGATTTCTCAGACCACACAGCGCAGCAGGCGGATGTAGACAACGCGACGGGCGTGGTCGCGGAGGTCGTGTTCGCTGGCCTGAGCCAGGTAATCCCGATGATGACCGAGCAGCTGCTGCAGTACCCGAGTCTGAGCAAACAATACTTCACGCTCGTGTCATACATGGTCGAGGTATACGCCACGAAGCTCGCGCTACTGGACACGAATCTGTTTTCGATGCTGCTCACGTCGCTGCTCTTTGGCATCCGCCACGTGCAGGTCGAGGTTGCGCGGTACAGTTTCCAGGCGATCGGCGAGCTCGCTGGGTTCCATTGGAAGGCGCGTACGCAGAAGAACGAGCCAGGGCTCGAGAAGCACTTGGTGGCAAACCCGGACATCTTCTTGCACTTTATCCGCGTGATCTTCCGCATGGCGATGTTTGAAGACTTCAACCCCGTGATCCTGGACGCGTGCTCCGGCGCGCTGTACCCGCTCATCCTGATCGAGCAGGCGCGTTACTTCTCGCTCGCTGAGGAGATGAGCAAGGAGCAAGTGGACGAGACCAGTCAGCAGCGATTGCTCACGGCGTTCGGCGCGCTCACGGCGTTCCTCACGCCCGCCGACATCGCGATGGGCACGGCGAGTACACGCAAGTTCCGCGTGCAGTTCAAGACCAACCTGTTTGTGTTTGTGGCCGACGTGCGCGGGTTCATCCAGGTCAAGTGAGTGAGAATGGAGCCAAGTTCAGTAGGTAGGTAAGTAGCTCCTGAGACAAAATGTAGCCATGTTGGAACTCCCTCCCCCCTCAATGTCCGTGGTATGGTTGGTTGGTTGGTTGGTTCTCCTCACGCTGCACGCAAGTGAGCTCGTTTCACTTGCCAGTGATCTCGATCAGAACAGATGACAGAATGCAACACGCACCTCCAAGTCGTAACGTGTGTGTGTGCATGGTATTTCCAAATCATGCCCTCTCTCTCTTGTGTGGTTCTATTGCTTCTGTATTATGTCGCCACTGGCGCCGAGGCGCGCGAGAGCGTCGCCAGTGTCTGCTTCTTGTGCTGAATGAGGTTCTGGATCACGCTCAGCACGTTGCGCTGCTTCTCATCTCGGTGCTGGTGCTGGTTGTGGTAGTTGTTCACAGGAGCTCTAGATGGCTTCACTCGTGAGTTTGATAGCGGTGATAATGGCACTGACGATGGTGCTGCTGAAGCATTCACTCTCTGCTGATACTGCTGCTCTGCTGGTGTGGTCAGCGGTCTCTTGGAGCTACCGATGTCATGCACTGCTACAGGAATGCTCCGGACGGGAGCTGCTGGACGCTGAACAGAGCCTAAACCTCCCCACATGGTGCTCTTGGACGGGGAGATCCCACTCGCTCTCGGCTTTGAAGTTAGATTCGCTGGAGCAGTTGCTGCTGTTGCTACTGGTTGCCGCCTCGATCTGTCATTCGCGACAGTATTGCTGTTGTTGTTCGCATTGCTTGGTTGCCTGCTCTCGATCGGTTTGGACGGTGGGATGGCGCTCTTCGTGAGCTGCTGAGTGCCGTTCGCCTGGGCCAGTCGGTCGTAGAGGCTCATATATGGAACCGATGGCGGTGGTGGCGGTGTACTCGCAGCACCCATTCCTTTGTTCCCGCCACTCACAGTAGCTCTCGCATCATACGCAGCGGCCAACGAAGACATTGTTTGAGCCTGAATCACTAGTGGTTGTGGTGGTGGAGGCATGTCGAAAGCATCTCCAAGCGCTTGCTGGAGCTGCAGTGACCGGACGCGCTCGTGCAAGGGCTCCACAGCGGGCTGCAGGAACATCGTACCGTCGTACTTGGAACTCGAGTCTCCAGCGACGAGCGGCTTGACTCTGGTTCCCGGGTGCGGTCGGTTGCGGTTCTGGATGATGAACTGCTTCTTGTCGTCGTAGAGGCGAGCTAGAGTCAGGGTAGTACAAGGTTTGAAACATATATATAGTCCCGATGAGTTGCTGGTGCTTCGAAGCAGGTGGTGGTGATAGAGCTCTCAGACTTACAATAGGAGAGCGACTTGGACGCTGCCACGCCGCCGCTGTCGACACTTTGCTTGTACTTGATCGCACTCCTGATCTTCTTGTCGTCGAGCACGAGCACGCTCGGGATCATGTCGAGAAGCAGCGCGCGATAGTCGTTCTTCGGGTTGAGCGCGATCGGGTTGCCCCGCAGCGCCAGGTGCGTCAGGTTTTGGTTGAGCGACAGCGGCCGGAGCGCTTCAGGACTGTATCATAGAGCAGTACTGAATGAGGACGATGTAAATCATCTCATCCAGGCACACACAATACCGTCAGGCTAGAGACACGTACAATTCGATGAGGTTCTCCGAAAGGTCCAGGTTCTCGAGGTACACCAGCGTCTCGAGCCCTCTCGTGTTCATCAACCTACAGGGAGGTCAGACCAGTAGTGAGATATCATGTGTAGCTCTCCTGATCTTGTGACTCCGGAATGCAGAGTGCGCCATTAACGACGCCAGGTTGCCCTCTCACATTCGTACCTGTTGCCACTGAGATTGATGCGCTGCAACCGCGGACAGAACTCAAGCACGCTGACGTCCATGAGGCGGTTGAAGCCCAAATGCACCTCCTGCAGATTCTTGAGGCGGTCAATGCCCTCAGCGCACGCGACGAGGTTGAACGACAGATCGAGCGCGACGATCGTGGTCGGGATCGTCGACGGTATCCGCTCAATCTCGTTGTTCGAGAGGTCGATCGCTTCCGCGGTCTCGAAGACGCGCAGCGTGCGCTCTATCTGCGCCGTCGCGAGGCCCCGACCCTGAAGAGGTCGATAGAAACATGGTAGACCCAATAAACTTAGAGGCACAAGGACACATAGAGTGTCCATAGCATGTCAAGGAGAGCGACGATGGTAGCCTACAGATAAGTCGCAGTAGTGCGATTCCGCGCCATCGAGACCGATGCTCCCGCGGCGCGTTCGGGTGGCGCTCAGGTGCTCCATTCTTGAACGAGTGGGAGCGAGAGAGAAAAGAGACACAACACGTACTAGCTCTCAATAGAGTGTGAGAGAGTGGTGGTTGGATTAGCAAATGCAAAGCCATTCATGCATTCGCACTGGCATTCGCACCTCGATTTTCTAATGTTAGCTTCCACGAAGAGCAGTTGGGCAACGGACGAAGGTCTACCATGACAAGAGGCAGTGGAGATATAGAAGGAGCACAGTAGGACCTCTCCTCATGCAGACCCCCTATTTGCATAAGCCAATTGTGTGACTCTTATTCGAGAAGGTTTCCTAGTTTGCGCCAGATTAGGCGATTCGACCTAAAATATACAATCACGTCAAGTTTTTAGGGGTACCTGCCTATTATTGTTTTATAACGGTACTTCTTGTATATCTACACAAAGTTCATATATGTTCTCCTCATATACACAATACCCGCAAATATTCTGCGTTGAACTGCTGGTATACAAAATTGCGGCTGGTCGCTGTGGTCGAACCGCATTCCGCATTTTGCGCAATTCGAAAGCAAGCAAACGAATGAGCGAAGGCGGCACGAGCGATGGTGCAGCAGCGGCGGCGGCGGTGTTGAATACCACTGCACCGCACACCCCGAGCGTTAGCAGCACGAGTAGCAGTGGCGGCGGCGGCGGCTCGGCTCCTGGCCCTGGCTCTGGTTCCAGTTCGCGGCGAAACCGCGGCAAGCGTAAACGGAGTCGCGGCAGCAACGGCGGGAACGCGGCTGCTGGGTCGCGCGCTGAAGATGAAGGCAATAGAGACAGCGGCGCTCTGCAGCCGCCAGCGAAGAAGAAGCTTGTGAACGTTAGTGACGAGAAATGCAAGAGTAGCGGTGATGGAGAAGAGCAGAGTAACGCGAAACACAAGGCGGCGGCGAAGGATCCTGAAGAAGGAAAAGAAGGAGAAGGAGAAGAAGAAGAAGAGCAGCAGTGGGGCTGTCCTGCATGCACATATCTAAATGACGTGCTGCGGTGCTTCTGTGAAATGTGTGGCACGACGAACCCGACACCGAAGCGCGCGAAGCGACCTGGAGCTGGGCTTGGAGCGCTGTTTGGAGGCAGTCCTGATGCGAAAGCCGAGTGGAGCTGTGTGGCATGTACGATGACAAATCCTTCTGGGATGCGAATTTGCGCGGTTTGCGGTACGATCAATCCACAAGCGTCTATGCAGTCTGCGTTGACGATTGCACGACGATCGCTCTCCGTGGGCGGGCTGCATTCTGAGGAGACAGACGACCATGGTGACGATGACGAAGACGACAGCGACGATGACAGCGACGATGACAGCGACGATGACGACGATAGCGATAGCGACAGCGAAGGCGACGATAGCAGAGACGTGAACGGCTCGGAGCAAGACGGTGATGCGACCACGTGGACTTGCAGATACTGCGACAGCGAAGAAGCAATTCCAGCGACCGAGATGAGTTGCCCTGAATGCTACTCTGCGCGACCATCACGAAAGAAAAGCTTTATGAAGTCAAAGCGAAGAGCCAAGAGAGCGCTCGTGAAAGCCAAGAAAGCTGCAGAGAAGAACGCGATGAAGAGCAAGCCGAAGCCCAAGAAGAGCGCGTACGGCGTCTCCAGCGACGTTCTCCGGAAACTCGCGATGGAGCCAAAGAGCAGCAAATTGACCGACACATTGCAGACACTCACGCATACGCTGGCGATGATGGACGCGTCGACAGATTCTGAGTGGGGTGACATGCGCGGCGCATCTCTTTTTATCCGTGGCTTCGGCACATCGTCATCCTCGAGTTCAGCGAAGGATCCCGAGCTTCTCGAGGTCCTGGGAGAGATTTTCAGCCAGCAGTCGCATAAATACTCATTAGAACTGCGTCTCCTGGCTGTGCAATCGATCAACTACCTGATGAAGATGGACCGTCACTTATTTGGTCGAGCAGTCGTGTTGAAGGTCGTCGACTTGTACTTGAAGAACCTCTTGCAATGGAAAGCTGAGATAATGCCCAGTCCAGCGGACAATAAAATGGCAAGCATCGGAGGCAGCGACAGTCTCAGGAGTGCGCAGATGGTGGTTGAGGAATGTTTGAATGGCATGTCGAGTGTGTGCAACTTCGAGAGCTACGCGCTGTGCGAGTTGGTGAGCAGCGACCATTTCTGCGATTATCTGGACTTCGTAACCAGTCTCGTCGAACCAGAAAGCGGATTCCATCCAAGCATTATCGCGACGTCGTTGGATCTCTTGCAGAAATGCTGCGTTCGAATGCGCTGGAGCACCAGCAACAGTAGCACCAGTGCTGCGGGCGGCTCTGTGGGAACTGTGCAGTTGAGTCGACTTTTGAATGATGCAAAGAAGGCGAAATCCACTCCGTCTCCTCAGAAAGCAACAAAGAAACAAGACGGCGTCATGTCGATGGAGTTGGCAAAGAAAACGGTCGAGCTCCTTCGCAGGACGTTGACTCACAAGCACGTCACTCTGCATGTGAAAGCAGCGAAATGCCTGCTTCTGGTGTTCCACAGAATTCCATTCCAGAACCCCGAGGTGATCACGGATTTGGTGACCGCTGATGTTCTCAAGGAGTTTGTCGCAGTTGTGACTAACGAAAGCGGTGAAGAATCGGACGATTCGCGGCAAGCAATGATCTCGCTGCTGTTCCAACTGTTCGACAATCGACCTCAGCTGGTGTCGCTCTTTGTGCAGAAGAAAATCTACAGCTCGCTGTTTGATAGCGTCCTGCCTCTTTTGCGATCCACCTCATCGTCATTGGGAACAAGCGCACTCAAACTGACTGCATTGCTCGCTCGACTCATTTGCAGGAAGCATTCGACGGGACGATCAACTGTAACAACTGACGGAAAGGCTGATGTGTTGTCAAGCAACGAGAAGCCAGCTGAAGGCAGCACAAATCAAGTAAGTCAGCGTAACCGAGTTCGATTGGATTCAGCACCGGATCCAGATGTATTAGCGACGCTACTGCTTGATTTCATTCGAGCGGACTCGATCCCAGCAGTTAGTGCTTTGCTGAAAGATGGCGCGGATTTGAATTTTCCACGGATTCTGGATATTCACGGCCAGGAAATCGACAAACCGCTGCAAGTTGCTGCTGAGCATGCGTCATTAGCGATGGTGAAGTATCTCGTCAAACGCGGTGCGGATGTTCACCAGTCCGGTCCTGGAGGTACTGCTCTCCACGTTGCTGCGAAGTTCGGCCGCTGTGACATCGTCTCGTTCCTGTTGCAGTGCGGTGCGAGTATTTACGCGACAGACCGCAACGGAAAGGACGTGCTGCAGTCTCTCGAGGGCGGAAGTGGTTCTGTGGTAAATCAACCTGGAGCCAATCCGCCTTCATCACCATCTACTTTCCCGTCTCCAGTGAAGAAAATGCTGGATGCTCACCGAAACGCGGTTCAAGCGGACGACGACAGTGAAAACTCCGAGGGAGAGAACTGCTCGAGTGTGCGAGCTCGAACGTGGTTCTTTGCTGGTGACCACGACGACGAGTTTGACGAAGATGACGAGGATATGGATGACGACGAAGATGAGCACGATGACGAGGATGACGAAGAAGGTTATTACATGGATTACGATGATGAAGATGAAGAAGAATTACATGGGGAAGAGGATGACGAAGAAATCCCCAGTGATGACGAAGAAATGGAGGAAGAACTGCATCGTCAGCAAGGGAAAGCGAAGAAAAGTGAGACTGCGACTCACGCAAGTGAAGCCTCTCATTCAGCAGGAAAAGTAAAAAAAACATCCTCCAAGAAGCGCCGTATCGACTCCATCTCTTCCGAAGCAGAAGCAGGAACTGTGCAAAACAAAGGCGAGGAGGAAGTGCAAGCGTCGTCAGCATCAAGAACGACTGCGATGGATGGTGACGACGGCAGCAAGAGCGAAAGCTTGGCCAAGGAAAATGAAGCGGCGCTTCGACGACAAGGATTTGTCGCCACGTCGGAGGAAATCTACGAGTTTAGCCACGCGATTATTCGGTGCCTGCTTGCTGTTCTGCACGATATGGACATTCAAAACGTCGAGCGATGTGTCATCTCAACACTTGCGTGTGTCATGGAGATGGCTCCGTCTCAGCTCATTCGAGGCTTAAGCGATACCGACGTTGTGCTTGTGCTCGACATGACCCATTTTCTGCTACAAGGACAAAAGCTAGACGAGCAACAGCACCACGATGCTACTGTCCAAGTCCATGCAAAAACTTCGAAGGCTCAGGAGCATGCGTCAAGCTCCGCCAACAGTCAGCTCAAGGCAAACCTGTCGTCCTACATTCTCGCGCTCCGAATCCTCCAGGTAATCGTGCGCAAATCTCCAGCAGAATCATCAATCTTTTATCAGATTGAGCGACGAGGCATCTGCGAGCAGATTGAAAAACTGAACGACAGTTCGTCCGCCTGGGTGGGCTCTTCTTCCTCATCGAGTCAGCGACAGTCGTCTGCCAGAAACCAACCCCGCGACACTATCTTCAAGCGAGGATTGGAATTGCTCGATGCGCTCCGAGCCAACATGATTGAGAGCGGCATGCTGCATTTGCATAAACTCAAGAACCTAGCACGAAGGATGCGAGAGATCAGCGACGACTCGACAGCTGACGAACGAGAGCTCGCTGTGGTGGATTTGGTGGAGCTCTTTGAGCATCCGAACTCGATCACAACGTATGAGTTCAAACAGTCTGAGCTTCTTCCAGCTGTGCTCCAGTTTGTTGCGCCGAATCATCAATTAGACGAGAGCAGAGTGAAGCTGGTACTTCAAGCGTTTCAGCGATGTCCCGAGGGTCTCAAGCACTTGGTGTTCAGGCTTCAGAGCATCATCACGCATGAAGAATCGTTTCCTGTGGTATCGTACAATCCTGGCAAAGGCCGCGAGCTATATCCACTGACACGACAGCTCAAGATCAGCTTTTCGAGAATTCCAAAGACTGACCAGCACCAAGCAAAACCAGGCGTGAAGGAGGAGCTGAAGAAAGAAAAGAGCGATGGCGAAGACAACGAAGATTGTGAAGACGAAGAAGCAACGGTGAAAACGATCCATTCATCGCCTCTGACCCATTTCCAGTCATTTGAACGAACCGTCGCGCGCTGTCTTCCTGTACACGACAAGAAGCTGTCGCAGTTTTACGTGAACCTTGTTGGTCACACTGTTCAGAAAGTGATCGACGGCAAGTGGAAAAAATTCTGGGTCTGTGGGTTTGACACGAAGCGATCTTTTCACTTACTCAAGCCAGTCGGTGGCATCGATGACGATTTGGTCGAGATGGTGCTTCATGATTCCCAGTACAAACTCTGTGGCAGTGTTGGCGTTTACACAGACGTGTATGTGGACCTCGAGTTGTTTGGCTCTGTGGTGAATGGAAACAGCGACACCCTAAAGGACAGTAAGAAGAAGCGAAAGGCAGCAAGCAAGCGCAAAAGAAAGCTCTTGCTGAGTAACAAAAGCGAAGGCGATGAAGGTGAATCGAAGCTCTGTGAAGTTGAGGTGCGCAGTGGCGGAGAGTTTACCGTGGGGAAACTTATGGGAGCTTGGTATCCCGGATTTGTTGTCGACGCACCTACACACGACGAAGAGACGAATTCGAAGCACACCAAATCCGCAAAATTTGAGACCATCGTAAAACCTCAAGGCTTGTACAGTGTCCAGGTTTCGAATGGCAAGAAATTTTTGCAGAAGGTTCCAGCAGCACTGTTGCGGAAACGACTCAGCTCTCCTCAAGTTGGCAGCGTTGTCGAAGTTGATGGCGCTTTAGGCGAAGTCACAAAGGTGTACAAAGGGGAGCGTGATGGCGTCGAGCTTTTCGATGTCAAGGTCAACCGTGATGTTGAGAAAATGCGCGTGAAGAAAGATCGCATCCAGTATCCGCCAAGTGCTACGGAGGTGACAGAAGAAGATGAAGAAGACCCAATTGAAGCCATGAGCATTCGCCGGATGTTTCCCGCACGTGAGAGCTCAGTTATCGCAGGATCAGTGGGAGATCGCGTTTGGATTTGTCCACTGCCTGGGTCATCTATCAAGGACTTGTATGTCGCTGGAATAATCAAGAGCTTCCCATCTGGACTCGAGTCGATTCGTGAATCGTCGACAGTGAACGTCGACATCTCGTTTGGTATTGACCAGCCGCCAACGACAGTCAAGGTGCAGCAAGATTGCGTGCTGAATTTCGTCAATGGGTCTCGAAAAGGCGCAAGTAATTCTCGTCTTCTAGCTGCACTGCAAATGACCTCTGGTCGTGGAGGACATGACAGATTGTTTGGTGGTCACTCTGGGAGTGCGCTCCATCGAGCATTCCAACAAGTTGCAGGCTCCATGAGATCAGATATGGAGGTTGGTCGCCACCCGAGCAACAACGAAAGCAACGGATCTGCGATGGACCAGCTGAGACAGCTGATTTCTCGCGTCTCTCGTGGCGGTGGCGCTAATGGCGACTCTGAAGAGCAGGATTCAGAAGCTCAGCTACTAAACTCTGCAGCAGCAAGTGCGCTCTTGGGTTCTACTTCCCAAACAGGAACGACACCTGAAGAAGCAGATACTGAGGTGGAAGGTGTGACTCGACTCGATGACAACAGCAATGGAGCACCAAGTACTTCGACTTCGAGAACTTCAAGTCCAGTGTCAAGAACTAGAGCATCACAGAGTAATGCCAGCAAGCGGATAGGAGAGCCGGAGGAGTCGGCGCGAAACGAAGCAGTGTGGGGGCATTTGAAGCACAACAGAGAAGACGACAAGCCAGACTGGGTATGTCTCTCGGCTCCAAAGGTCAATCTCTGCCTCGCATACGGAGGGTGTGAAAGCGGAGATGCGCAGACTGAACACGCGATCTTCGGTGGTACCCGAATCGGACTCAATTCTGCGAGCAAAAGCACTGAGACGTCAGATGGCAACGCGACTGAAAACACCAGCAAGATTGTAGCGCTGCTGTGCGAGTCCAGAAAATCAGAAGCAGAACTGCTCGAGCTCAAGCCACGCGTGAAGTCCATCTTCCTGGAGACATTCAAGACTTTCGAAACGAATGCAACATCAGCATCCCCGAAAAAGAAGAAAAGGAAGCTCTCGGCATCTCTAAGCGACGATCGTCATCAGCTCAAGAACGTTCCTGACCTGCTGTGGGATATCGACAGATTCTGCGCGTTTATGAAGCGTGGGTTGAACTTGCATAAGCACTCGAGCCGCTCTGGGGTCGGCAGTACTGGTTGTGGTGTGGAGCAGTGCATTCTTTTTTCGAAGTTCGCGACCACGGCATCCATGAGGAAGGGTTTGGACTTTGACGGCTTTGTGGATTTGATGACCTCATTTTGCAAAGACTCTGTCAAGGCTAAGCTTGTGCTGAAGTACTTGCATTCTCTCGGATACACCGATGCGCACTTGTCTGCTGCTGCTGCTGAAGACGAGTGCAAAAGGGACGTGGTCGCAACCGGATCGAAGGGTTTAACGAAAGATTCGCCGCTGAAACCACCTACCACCAATTCCGAAACATCGAGTAAGAAGAAGGTTCTCTCACTGCACGAGTTCCCAGCAGATCAGAATGTACTCAAGTGTCTGCAAGCGCTGCAAGAGTCCGAGCTCACGTCATCGCCGTCGTCTTCTTCCGGGGGAGCGATTCAGGCGTCTGCGACGCTGCCTCCATGGAAATTTTTGTACAAAGTGTATTGTGATTTTACGGTGGACTGGACAGCGACTCCGACAACATCTGACTCGAGTGGATCGTCTTCGACTTCAGGCGATCAGAAGGCAAAGACAGTCAAGAAGAGCAAGACCCTCAAGCGATTTGGAGACCTGGTTCATTTGGATAGCGACGACGCTAGAAATGCGTTGGACGATTTCGAGTGGCTGGAGACAAAGAATGGTGGGCAGACAACCTCGTCGTCTGCGCTGTCCGCCTCCGACGATTACTACCGAACTTCGTCTGTGTCCAGCGCGGTGCGTTTGCTTCATTATTTGTTTGAGTTCAAGGCTGACGGGGCTGTCGTGCACGAAGATGTGTGGACGAGTCCGCGATTGTACAATAAGCTCGAGACACAGCTACAGGATGTGCTTTCGGTGTGTAGTGGTATTTATCCGAAGTGGTGCGACCGGATGGTGACGCAGTGCCGATTCTTCTTCCCTCGCGAACTCCGAGAAAAGCTCTTCCGCTCGACGGCTTTTGGCTGCACGCGGTCGTTGCACTGGTTCCGGAATCAACTCCAGCTCGAAGAGAACAACAATGGGAACAGCGACGGCAGTGGAGGGAACAACAGCGGCGGAGTCGGCATAGGAGGCATCCAGAATCAAGAGATCACGATCACGCCAATTCCGAAAGAGCGCGTGAAAGTGCACCGTGCGAACATCTTGAGCTCTGCGGAAGCAGTCATGAAGATGCACGCAAAGCGGAGAGCGATCTTGGACATTGTGTTTGTCGGCGAGAAGGGGTACGGATCGGGTGTGACAGCAGCATTCTACTCGGCGACAGCACATGCGTTACAGGCGGTTGACGAGAACAAGCGTAAGCATCTCTGCTGCTGGATCTCGGGCGACGAGAATATTGAGCAGGGAGGCGAGGACGAGGACGCAGTGATTCGTCACCCGAATGGCTTGTTCCCATTTCCGCACACAAAGCCACATGCGAAGCTGATTGAGCGCTTCCGCATGATGGGACGGTTGGCAGGCAAGGCACTGATGGACGAGCGCATTCTCCCATTACCGTTGTCGACCCAGTTCATGAAGCTCGTGGTCGGCGAGAGCTTTGCGTTTGAAGAGATCGGAGACATTTTCTTGAGCCCAGGCAAGATTTTGCGCTCGATGCACGTCGCGTCAAAGAAGCTCGCGAGAGGTGTCGTGGACGTTCAGATCGACAACATGGGCGTGACCGAGTGGCTTGAAGCCGTGTCGTTCACGTTCATCGAGCCATTGTCGCAAGAGCCATTGTTTACAGGCGGCGAAGATACCGCCGTGACGACTGACAATCTTGGCGAGTACGTGGACAGCGTGCTGAACGTGTGGCTCTCGCAAGGCATTGAAGCGCAGGTGCTTGCATTCCGAGAAGGCATCAGCGAAGTGCTCCCGCTGGACAAACTGAAGTTGTTGTTTGTGCCAGAGCTGCTTTCGCTGCTGTGCGGCGACGCAGACATCAAGTGGGACACCGAGTCGCTGCTCAAGACGATGAAGCTTGCGCACGGGTACACGAATGCGAGTGCGCCGGTGCAGTACTTTGTTGAGTTCCTGGACGAGATGACTGTGTCCGAACGTCGTTCGTTCCTGTTGTACGCCACGGGTTGTCCGAACCTGCCGCCAGGAGGCTTTCAGGCACTTCGACCTGTGTTTGAAGTCGTGCGAAGGGTGGTCGAGACCAACGACGTCGACCGTGCGCTGCCGTTTGCGCGAACCTGCACTAATACTTTGCATTTGCCGGCGTACTCATCGAAGGAGGTACTGACCAAGCAGATGCGCTTTGCGATCGACAACAGTCGCGGTGTCATCGATCGAGACTAAATAGAGGATTGCGAGTCAGGGAGGCAAAGAAGAAGAGACACATACATACATATAGGGAAGAGTAAAACAACTTTGTAGTTGCATGGCAATGCTGCACATTTTGATTGACATACATTTGTTGTGCAAAATTGGCCAAGTTTTGATACTGTACCGATTTTGGGTTCACACCCAAATACAGTTAGTATCTACAACAGTAGCCCTATATCGAATAGAAGAGCGCTCCTCTAATGCACCAATCCCATCCCATAGAGAAGTCAAAGCAGCCGAAATGACGTGCTGTGGGAGTTGCATTATCATTGCAGAGGAAGAACAAGCGCGAGAGAGCAAAAGATGTCGTTCTTCGGAGGGCTGCGCGGCACAAGCGGGTCATCCACGTACCGCGCGAGCCACCACGAGACCCAGAAGAGCGAGCTTGAGCGACTGTACGTTCACGCCCTTGCGTGTTACTGCTCATGCTGCTCTTGCCTGTGTGCGATCTGATCTGAGAGAGAGATCCGAACGACCGAACGACGCGCTTGGCTTGTGTTCGAGTGTCGCTAACGGAGGACTGTGTGGGCGTGGATGGATGCGTCTACACTGTTTGTGTGATTGTACAGGAGAGGACGCCAGCTCGCGAGCCTGGTGCGTGCCGGCGCCCGCGCCAAGAACCTGCAGCAAACGACGTTTGAAGTCGCGATCGCAGATACGTCGCGCGGCCAATTGGCGCTCATCCTGTGAGTTCGTATGAATGCTATTGCTATTGAGGAGCAGCAGTGCGAGGACTTGCCAATGACTAACCTCCGAGCTCTCTTGCTGACACATTCACACATTTTCTTTCTCTCACACAATAGGACGCTCCCGACCGATTTCCCGCTCAAGGCACCCCTAGCGCAGGTATCGATTCCGCTGCAGCATCCATGGCTGGATGTGGCAGGTAACGTCCAGGGACACCCGGATCTGAACCAGTGGACAGCGCACTCGGATCTCGGACGGATAGGTGCGTTTTTGATGTTCGCTATCTGTGTGTATGGGTGTTTGCTGGTTTTCTCACACGTTTTTTATTGGTTGACGATGGTGCATACACAGTGCTGGAGATCGTGAAAGAGCTCCGGCGAGTCGCGACGTCGGCGCAAGTGAACCAATCGTCTCCAAGCAACAACGAGATCTCTCCCGCGAGCGTGCGACTTTCTCAAGCAGGTCTACAGCAACAGCCAAGCCCGTACACTAACAGCTACCAGCAGCAGCAGGCGCAGATGCGGCAAGCGAGCGCGACTGCCGCTCCACAACAGCAGCAACAGGCGGTGAAGAGCCTGCCGCGTACTCAGATGCCCGTGATCCCCGCCATCTTCCCCGAGCTTGAAGAGCTGTCGTACGTGTGCTCTTACGTTATCAGCTTATTTCTCCATTGTATGAACGAGTAAACCTGACGTGTGTATGGCTTCATGGTGATACCGACAGTGTCTCACAGCTGGAAGTGCTCGCCAATGACCGCCACACGCTCAAAGCATTTGTGAAGAAGCTACACTCGGTACAGGAGTTCGTGAAGCTCCGCGAAGACGTGATGACGGGGAACATGCGCATCGCCGAGAAGACGCTCAGCCACGAGAGCGAGATGCGCGGGTTGCAGGTCGAGGTCCAGGCGCTGCGGTCCTCGCTGCGTGATGCGCAGGAGTCGCTCGCGCAGAAGCAGGCGCGCCAGAGCCGCGTGCTTGCAGTACGTTACTATCACGCTATATGGAGTCGCTATGGTTGATGGATCCCCACACTGACGGTCATTTATTCGTTTTCTTGTTTGCTGTGTGTGTATGTGTGTATGTGCGAACAGCGCCATCGCCCAGATGCGCTCTTGGACCAGCTCTCGACAGCGACCAAGGCGCTTGACGCGTCGTCGGACGACCTCGCGCTCCAGTTTGCGCACGGTGAAATGGACGTCACGCAGTTCAGCGCGCAGTACCTGCCGCAGCGCGCTCTGTACCACGAGCGCACCATCAAACTCAACAAAGTCCTGCAAAGCTGAGTTCACATTGGTAACAGCAGCAACAGCATCATTCGATTGTGATGCCTTCATTTTCGTTGCCAGTACGAAGTCGTATTGAGGGCATAAAATAATGAGGAAGGAACATGCATACTACATCCGTAAGCGCAGGACCTGGCATGGTGTTCTACACTGTGTAGCGATCATTGTTGGGTTGCTTGTTGCCTGGCCATCCAGCGACTTCAGTCGTTGCGGAATTTCCACTCCTGGCGACACATGGGGCAGTGCTGCCGCGCAGACTGCAGCGACTCAAGCCACTTCATCAGGCAGTGCATGTGAAACGCATGCTTGCAGGCGCCCCACACTGTGTGGATCCATACACATACATACACACACACAGAGCGTAGTTTCGTCATTTGGGGCATGCCATAGCAAACATATTCTTGTTGAGAGAAAAAAGCCATTCATTTTGGTTGCATCCAACCATTACCTGGTGGACAGCCGTCACCCGGGAGCGTGCAGTCCGGACAACAGGCCTCGAACGCGTAGCGGCAGATGCCGCAGCACTCCTCATCCACGCCCCACTGCCATGTCGCCACGCCGTGCCAGCGCTTCACCGTCACCTTCATCTCTAATTATTTTGGTGATAGATCGAATGAGGTCATGTTCAATTCAATTCGGCTGAACTGAAAGAGACACCATGTTGCTCGAATGTTGCTTGAAAGGGTTACTTTGATGTGACTAGAAAGTTGCATGAAGGTGCCGGTCCTCTTTTTGGCGTCTGCTCAGACAGACGACGACAACGACGACACGCGTATGTATGATAGCAAGCAATTCATTCCCATTCCCATTCGAGAAGATCAGCTGGACGAGCAACCTTCAGCATGGCAAACGGCGGCGTGTTCCTGCCGCTGCTGGCGCTGCTGAGCGCAGCGCTCACGGGCGTGTTCCTGAGCGACCTCTGGCGCACGGACGCACTTCCCTCGGGCTGCGAGATGACGTACTCGTGGCCTGTGTATACGCCACTCGCATGGTCCAAGACGACCCACCACAAGTACCAGCTCTACAGCGTGCACATGAAGGAGCGCCGCGAAGAGCTCACCGGTGTGCCCGTGCTGTTTTTGCCCGGTCATTTGGGCAGCTACAAGCAGTCGCGCTCGATCGCGCGCCATCTGTTTGACGCGAACGAGAAGCTCTTTGACGTGTTCGCGGTCGACTTCCAGGAAGAGCTCACGGGGCTGAACGGCGACTTTGTGAACCAGCAGGCGCAGTACGTGAACGACGCGATCCGTTCGATCTTGCGCCAGTACAAGAAGCAGCAGCACGCTAGCCTGAAGAAGAAGAGCAAGGGCAAGAAAATCGCCAAGCCGAGCGGCAAGGGATTCCGCATCCCCGAGTCGGTCATGATCGTCGCGCACTCGATGGGTGGTGTGGTCACGCGATTGGCGGAGACGCTCCCCAACTACACACCAAAGTCGATCCAGCACGTGGTCTCACTCGGCTCACCGTACGACAAGCCGCCGTTCCCGTTTGACGTTGAGATGCAGAGCGTGTACGCCAAGATCTCCACTGTAGCGGTTGCTTCACTCGGCGATGACGGTTCGATTGACGACAACGACGATGATAACGATGACGACTCTGCATTGAACTCGCCGGTGTACATCTCGATCGCTGGTGGACACAAGGATATAGTTGTGCATGCGTCGCTCTCCGGTACCGACCGCATTGCGCACCCAAAGCGCAGCATTGCGTCCCTGACGACCGCGATGCCCACTGTGCAACTCACGATGGACCACCTGTGTTTGCTCTGGTGCCACCAGTTGCTGGACCGCATCGCGCAGAGTCTCGTCGCTGTCGTGGACACGGAGAAGCGCGAATTGCTGAAGAACCCCTCGAAGCGTCTCGAGCTGTCTCGCGACATCATCCTGGGCGGCCATGACGATGCTTCTTTGTCTTCGCCAGTGAACGCGACGACCGTGCTGCTCCACCGCGAGCACGTGCGTGACGGGTACCATGCACAGGAGTTTGAGAGGTACGGACTATTGTTGCCACAGCTGCTCTTCCACCTGCTGCGCACGAGCTACGCAACGCTATTCATCATCATGTACGCGCTCGCGCTGCACATTTTCAGCCTCCAGGTCGCGCACTGGCAGTCCGCGTTCAACTTGCTGACCACGCCTGACGCGCAGAAGTTCCAGCAGCAGCAGCCAAAGTTCCCATCGTTTACGTCGATGCTGCACCCGCTCGCCCACGTGCCGATTTTCGCCAAGAGCGCGCTCGCAACAGTGGGGGTCCCTGGAAACTCAAGAGCGGTTGCGATCCTCATTGCTGCTGCGATCGGCGCGCTTGGCTTGGCCGTGGAGTACGGACGTCGGAATCCGCTTTTTGCCCTACAGTACGCGTTTGTATTGGAACTGATCGTGCTCTACGTGTATGCGGTGGGTCTGCTGTACGCGATCACAGTGGTGCTATCGCTCGTGCGAGGGCTTATTGTGTCGCCCGTCGTCTCGGCGCTGACTGGACTGCTCGCGTCGCCGCGTTTCAAGAAGGTACAGCGCTGGGTGATCATCGGATCAATCTACTCGCTCGTGTTCGTTGTCGGCCAGGTCGAGAGCGTGTCGCCGTTCAAGATGGTCACGTCCATGGACTCGTCCCGCAACCTCGCGCTGCTGGTGTTGGCGTCGTTTGTTGTGTTTGTGATGTACCTAGTGGCGCTGGGCGGGAACGTGTCGACGTCGATCGACCAGCAGAGCGTGCAGCGCTCGCTCTTTGTGGTGTACGCGCTGTCGCTGCTCCCGTGGGTGGGCAAGCTCCTGTTCTTCGTCGATCTTGCCCGGTTCCCGCCGCCCGTTCTCTCCAATGACCTACTCTTGCAGGGCTCATTGTACATTTTCGTGCTCTCTGCAGCGCGGTACCTGGTGACGTTCAGCCAAGAGTGGATGCTACCGATGCCGCCGACGGCGTTCTTCGGCGCGGCGACGGGCCAAGACGCTGGCTCCGCATACGACGATAAGACCTCCTCTTCGTCTTCGTCTTCATCATCCAGTACCAGCGCCAAGATCACAGCCGAGAACTGTCCAAAGTGCGTCTTTGAGGATGGCGGACCGGGGGCAATCCTCATCGAGTACACGAACGCGTCCACGCAGCGGCTCGTGTGCAACAAGGAGGTGGTGCTCGTGGGGCCGAGCTTCCGCGTCGTGTCGTGCGACTGCGTGTTCCGCTTTGAGCGTCCGCGCGACTTTTGCGACTTTTGTACGCGCTCGTGCCGCCTCTGCGGCGGTGGCTCGGGCAACTATCAGCAGGCGCACAAGTACCAGGATTTCCTGAACGAGAGTCAAAACGAATTGGCGACGCATGCGCTCGTGCCACTGGTGTTTGAGCTGCTCGCGATCGCGCAGCTGTCGTTTGGACTACGTCGCGAGCACCTCGCGTTCTACTTCACGCCGATCTGCACGGCCGCGCTGCTCGTGTACCACCTCGTGCTGCTGACGGAAGTGGAGGCCAAGCGCCGCAAGAACAAGCTCAACAAGGCAAAGAAGAAGAAGCGCAAGTCCAAGACCAAGACCAGCAGCAGCACCAGTGCCCCTCCTTCGTCCAGCAGCACCACCAGTGGTACCAGTGGTAGTGCTACGAAGACTTCCCCGTCTCCAGGCGCAGCGAAGAAGGGTGAAGGGAAGCCGACCGCTCCTAACGCCAAGCCTGGAGCCAAGAAAACGGCGAAGAAGCCCGCACCGAACCCCAATCTGTCGGAGTCGATCTTCGTCAACCCGATTTACGAAATGGTCGACGAGCCCTCCGAATAAGAAACAAACCATCCATTAGAGTTCTCCTGCTTTGTTTGCCTCTGTCTTTAGATATAGAAATCGCGGTATAAATGAGAAAATCAACAACGAAAACCAATTTCTCCACTCAACAACTTGCACTCTGTCTACCTATTTCTTCTTCGCCTTGACGTTCTTTCCGTAGGACACGGCGCAGAACTTGCTCGTATTGATGCGGTACTTAGTCGCCAGGTAATCGAGGATCTCGTTCACCATCTGGCCCTGGACCTTGATCTCCTCCACTTTGTTCTTGTCGGGCGACGCCTGCGTCGTGGCGCTGCAGCCCCATTTCTTCTGCGCCTCCTTGGCGAAACTCGTGCCGTCGATGCCAAACTGCTGGTAGAACGCGATCGACGTCGTGATCGAGTTGGCGTGCGCCTTGGAGCGCTCGGCGTGGATCGCGATCTGGCGGATATCACCCCCGGAAATCTTCGCCTCATGGCCGGGGAACAACTTAATGCGGTGGAACTTTTGGCATTTCGAGAGCAGCTGCGCGAGCACGTCTGGACGCGCCATCTGCTGCGGGTATCCTCCCGCGGGGGCTTTCTTGCCAAAGAGCGCGTCAGTGAGTGGCCCATCGAGCTTGATGAACTTCTTGTCGCGCACATCGACCAGGTCCTTCACTTCAATGTACTTTGTGATCAGATCGCGGACTTCGGATGCTCGCCAATGCTTCTTGTCGCTCACTTCTTGGAAATGGGTGGCAGCGTGTTCGCGTTCGCTCAAGAAAATGGCTTTCACAGACTGCGGGAGACCGAGGAACTCTTCGATCTCTGGTGCATACTGGCCAGGAACAAACGCTGGAAGTCCCGCGGCCGCGTTCGCAGCTGCTTCTTGCTCGCGCTTGGCTTCCTCTTCCGTACGGTACAGCTCGTGTGTGATGACGTCCCTATTGAGCATAGAAGAAAGGAAACGATCAACATGAGATATCAGATCAATGAATGCACACCATATCAATAGCACATGCATGCGCAACTCACGGATGGCGTCTGGAGATCGCTGTGATCGTCTGGATGCCGTCTTTCTCCGCCACTTTGAGCAGCCCTCTCGTCTCCATCTGCTTAAGGAACAGCGACGTTTTCTTGAACGACGACTGCTTCACGTTGAGCGACATACCCGCTGCGCGGTTCGGGAGGAACACGGATGCCTGGAACGTGCTCGCGAGCATCGGGAGCTCTTTCTCCTTGATCTTCGACGACTTGAGCACTTGCAGCAGCGTACTAACGTAGAGCTGGTCCATCTCTTCCTTCGTGATCTCAGGAGCTGCTTCATCATCAGCAGCAGTAGCAGCAGCAGCGTCCTGATTCTCTTGTTGCCCTGCGGCGTGTGAGAGTTTCTCTTCCAGTGCCACATCATCAAGACTCAGCTTTGCGCTGGCATTAGCGCCTTCATCGTCACCGTCGCTATCCTCAGCCAATACCTCTCCTACTGCGTCAATCGGCACTACATGGTGGCCCAGAAAGCCCTCGTTCGGGACAGTCTTGGGTCCCATCTGCCAGAGCTCGTCGCCCACACTGTGCAGCAGTCGCAGTGCTTTCCCCTTCTTTCCGTGACGCTCAATGTCCACGCCGTCTACAAGCATTTCTCCGACCGCAAATGGCGCTGGGTTGCCGCGCGCGTACACTGCGCGCAGCTCACCCTTGCGCAGACTCGCGACCTCGTCCATGGATGCAAACACGACGCCGGGGAGCATCACATCGGCGCCGCGCAGCACGAATTCGCTCACCGGCGCGTGCACAAACAGCTTTGGCAGCAAGTCCACGACGCGCCAGAGCGCGTACACTGTAAAGCAAAAGTCGCCCTTCCCCGAGACGTCGAAGAGCACCGGTTCTCTCGTGTCTTCCACGCTGTAGAACACCATGCGCGACGGCGCCTGGAAGCTCACTTTCCGCACATCGCTCTGTTTGTAGCAGCAACGTATATGCACGTACACATACAGCAAGAGAGAAAGAGAGAGACAACGCATTGCGTCAGCACAATGATCCATAGAGATGGCTAGTATACGGTCGACACGCGCACACAAAACGAGCGAGCGAGCCACTCAGTCACTGTACCTTGGATGGGAAGAGCTCTTGGAGCTTGGCGTCGTCGTCGATGTGCAGGCGCGCACCGACGACCTTGCGCAGCTTCTTGACGTCCTTGTTCTTCACGAGGCTGCTGCCGCTCGTCTTCTGCGGCTTGGCGAACATGATGCGACCACGCTGATCTCGTCTGTGTGTGTGCTGCTTGGATGTGGCTGGGCAGCAGACAACAACTTGTCTTGTGCATGATGAAAGTGTGTTGAAAGAATGGCAAATCTAGGATGAAACCTATAAACATCCCTTATTGGCCAATACGTGATCATTTATATCTATCGACCTACAATCCTTCCTGAACAACTTCATCAGAGAAGCCATTTGGGCTCGCTATGATGTGCTCTATCAATTGGCTCTCTGTGTGTCCACTGCTTCTCTTCTATGCTAATAACTACCGAATGGGTGGATGCTAGAGCTTCAAAACTAACCTGCCAAACTAGGAGGTACTACAAAACCTACTCTAAAATCGTATTCGTCACAGCTCTTTCGGCCAGAGCGCCTTGAGCTCTTCCAGGTCGGCCTTCGTGTCTACTCCCGGCAGCGTTGAGTCCACTTGCACCAATTTGATCTTGTAGCCAGACGAGAGCACGCGCAGCTGCTCCAGGTCCTCGCTGTCCTCCAGCGGCGAGCGGGGCAGCGACGGGAACTTGAGCAGGAATTCCATGCGGAACGCGTACATGCCCACGTGCCGTAAGTACATGGTCGTGGGCGAGAACTTGCCGTCTTTCGAGTGCGGGATCATCGCGCGCGAGAAGTAGAGCGCGTTCCTGATCCACGAGCAACAATATGGGATAGTTTTTTTAGCACTATAGCAAGCACACCAGTACAACGTAATACGCATGCTGCATATATGGATACACCTACGTACCCTTGGTGGTCAGCGACGCACTTGACGACGTCTTTGCTGGTGGCATCGTGCTCGTTCAAGACCGGGGTCGCGAGCGTGCTCATGACACTCGCTGCGTCCGCGTTACGCAGCGCCTCCACGCAGAGGTCAATGTGCGTTGGGTTCACGCCCGGCTCGTCGCCCTGGATGTTCACCACGATGTCGTACTTGCTCAGCTCCGCTGGACCCATCCGATGCAGTGCCTGCACGATACGGTCCGTGCCCGTGGCGCAGTCACCCGTGAGCATCGTGTCGCCGCCGATGCGCTCGATCACACCGCGGATGCACTCGCTGTCGGTCGCGACCACGACCTTGTCCAGTAGCGAGGATGCTGCCGCGGCCGCGTACGTGTGCTCGATCATGGTCTTGCCGAGGAACTCAGCCAGTGGCTTGCCTGGGAACCGCGAGGACCCGAGTCGCGCAGGGATCACGCCCAGCGCTTTCTTCATTTTGCTGGTGCGTTTGTTGTTGTGGTACATGAACAATGAATGGGCTGATCAAGTGGAGCTCTTCACGTATACTTCGACTAAGTACGATATTGGATCAGACACACTCTGAAACTGAAACAGCAGCACTCACTCACTCTCATAGAGGGAAGCCAGCAACAAAGCAAGCACAACGGACCTACCTGCGCTTGCTCGCTCGCTCTCTCCTCGCTTGTGCGTGCATTAAAGCTTGGTCCACTCTGCGCTTCTGCTGCGTACGTAAAGGACAGATAAGCGGACCGCTGAGGCCCAACGTGTCTTCTTCGCGGCGGCTTGATAGCGTCCTGTGGCTTGAGCAACAAGGAGCGATCTTTTGGCGTGTGAAGAGCAAGCAAGCATGCTGCTGGAGGCGGGGCTCAAGAAGGATGACGACAACAAGTCCGCGCGCCGGTGGAGCGCTGGTATCACCGGCAGCACGACGTACGTGAGCTACGAGGACTGGCTCAAGCGTCTGGGCATCGGACTCTTCAGCTTCTGGGTCGTGTTCGCGCTCTTCTACCTCACGGCATCGTCGTCATCGCCAGCAACAGCGCTTGACGAGCTCACAGGCGATGCCGCGGCAGCAGCGGGGCTGAGCAACAGCAACAAGGTCAAGAGCACGGTCGAGAATGCGTTCCCAGACGAGACCAACTTCATCGTGATCGGCGACTACGGCACGGGCAGCGCCGACCAGGTGAAGACCGCCGACGCGCTCAAGCACTTTGCCACCACGCTGGACCCGCGTCCGGCGTTTGTGATATCGACCGGCGACCAGATCTACGAGCATGGGTACGTGCGGCTGCTCTGTTGACACTTTGCATTCGCATATCCAAGTGGCTTTTGATTCTGATCAATAGATGATCGTTGTGCCTCATGCAGAATCTCTTCATCGAGCGACCCGATGCTGAAGGAGCGATTCGAAAAGGTACGCCATGCGCCATTCGAGCCATGTAAACATGTTACTCTCTTTCGAAAACTCCATACTAATAGCTTTTTGGTGGTGTGCTGTGTGTTGATGATGCGCAGATGTACGACCATCCTGATCTTAATGTGCCGTGGTACATCACGTGAGTGCTATTGAAATGCTCTTGTGTATGTCCTCTCTCTCATCACTCATGACTGCATGCGCTTACCATACAAGCTCTTCCATTCCTGAACGCATTGCAGAATCGGCAACCACGACTGCGAGGGCTCGATCGACGCGATGCTTGAGTACGCGGGCCAGAAGAACTCAATGTGGTACTTCCCACGCCGCTACTACACGATCGACCGCCCAGTCGCGCCAAAGACCATCCTGCGCATGGTCGTTGTCGATGCGTGCGACCTTGTCTGCGGCCACGAGCCGCGCAACTTCCGCTGCAACAATGCGATGAACGAACAGACATCTGAAGCGACGCGTGTTGAGCAGTACCGGTGGATCGAGGAAATGCTGAGCGCTGGCAAACCCGCGGGGGTCGACCACATGTGGACGATTGTGGTCGGGCATTGGGCGGTCTACAGCTACGCAGGTAACGCACACACGAAAGAGCTGATCGATTCGCTTGATCCGCTGCTCAAGAAGCACAAGGTCCACGCCTACTTCAACGGGCACGACCACTGTATGCAGCATATCAAGAAGCGCGAAGATAGCTGGGACCGCAACTATTTCGTGTCTGGCGCCGGCGGGTATCGCGTCCATACGCTGATGCCCAAGGCGCGCGCGAGCTCGGACCTTGTGCACGCCGCGATGACACACGGCTTCATGTGGGTGAAAGTGACGAAAACGCAGTTCCAGGTGCAGTTCATCGAGAAGACTGGCGAGGTCTTGTACACTACAGAGGTTCAATATGCGTAATTCAGATACATACGCACGAGCACTGGTTGTAGACAGCGCCAAGAGTCCGGCAGAGAACCCACACAAACGCCACATACAGAGATTCAAGCAACGGGTCACGGGTGGAAATATAGATATGTACCTCTCGCTTCTTCGATTGGTTTCCGTTAGCCTTCATCTTCATCTTCATCTCGCCTCGGATCTGACTTGTCTTTTGTTTTCGTGTTGTTACAAGCATGCAGTTAGTCCATCAGCCCACCAAGTCAATCACCTTCCCATCTCACGCATTCCCGCCGCGTCTTTTAAAACACGCTCTTCCAGGGCTGCGCCTCGATTCATGTGTCCTTCTTGAGCGAGTGCCAGCGCATCTCGCTCGCCTTGGTGAGCTGCAGCACCAGTTGGTTCTCCTTCCGCTTCGTCTTCACATCCGAGATGTCTTCGTAGAGCTTGAGCGCCAGCACGCGGGTCTTACCCTGGTATTGTTTGATCTTGAGCGAGAAGCTGTTGCCGCTCCAGTCGATCACCGTGTGCTCCTCCGGGTGTGCGCCGATGTCGGTAAGTGTGATGTACACCGACACGCGCTTCTTGCCGTCCGCCCACGCGTAGTTGGTGATCGCCTCCGTGGTCTCGATCTCGTCCGGGTTGATCTGCTGGGTCTTGAGCAGGCGCGGCGCGGCCTTGCCGTCCCACTCGTGGATCTCCACGTCCTCGCGTTTCTTGTGCGCGTAGTAGTAGCTGTTCTGGCCCTTGGTTTTGATGTTGGTATGCAGCGCCGACGCGTGCTCCTGCTGCTGGACAGCGTCGCTACCACCGTTCTGCTGCTCTTCACCTGGGGACGCCATTGTGTGTTGCTGCCGAATGCTTACGTGGAGCTGATGGAGAAGGTGGTGAATGGACACGCAGTCGCACACCGAGCTGCTCGCCGAGCGATCTTTCCGACACCTTGGTCGTTGCCGACGAATTCTAGAATGACTCACGATCGACCGACCGACTGGAAACTGGCAACCGACAGCAAGGAAAAAGCAAGCCAAACGAGCGAGCTTCACGGGGTCTAGCGCAGTATCGATGCATTAAAGTACGGAGCTTGCATTTTGGTATCACATCAACACAAAAATGACACATAAAGTAGTATAATGCAGTGGAAGTAGTACACTACTCCAATGTCGTTAATGGTAAAAGTGGCGCGGAAAAAGAGACGCGTTGTTAATCGCGAAACCACTCGACATTTGTATGAAAGTTTGTAAATAAAAAAGCGTGCCTCCATTTCTGCGTATTTTAAACAATAGTTTCCGCGAGAAAGAAGGCACACTTTCAAATCAAACTACTAGCGGAAAATTACCCTTCAACTGCATACTTCTTCCGAGCATAGCGCTGCTTTAGCAACCAGAATTCAAAAGTTCAAAAAGCTTACAGACTCTCCAAGATTTGTCGTGTGCGCCACATCAAAACTGGACTCAGAAGTGGCCAACCAGCTTTCCTTTCTCCTCGCTCGCTCATACAAACGCCCAGTGAAAATCGCGCGAGCAAAGTGCAAGGTGCTCACTACCAGAAAAGCCCCCACGCGCTGAAGACATACACATACTTGTGAGTGAGAGTGAGATGGCCGCTTCCACCGCCACGGCCGCGACCTCAAGCGACGCGACGACTGCACTGCCCGCAGCGGCGTCCTCGTCCCGATCGAGTCTCCTGCAGGCGCGCAGCGGGAACCTGCCGAAGAAAGCGATCTCGGCCTCCTCCTCTTCCTCCAGCTCCAGTACAAGCTGCTCGTTGAAAACCAACGCTTCCAGTTCGAATGGCTCAGGAAGCGCTTCGAATGTGAACGCAAACAGCAACACGGCGGTACGTAGCACTTTCCGTTGTATACGTGTTCTGCCATCATGGTGGTTGCTGTGGTTCATCTCGCGTGAAGAGAGACGTCTACCAGCATGATGCTGTGAACGTTGAGAATGCGGTCGAGGAATTTGCGAGAGAACACAGTGCTGAAGCGACACGACTCGAATTTTTGTTTTCTTGTTTGGACTATATGCTATGTGTGTCCGTGCTTAGCAACCGGACCGATTCATTCCAAACCGAAGCGCGATGAACATGGACCTCGCGCAGTGCCGGTCGCCGGGAACCGAGGCTGCGCAGGCGGCTGTCGCTGACACCTCGAGCGGGAGCACTGGCGACGACGAGGAGAAGCAAAATTACAAGAAGCGACTCGCGAGTGCGCTGCTGGGGAACGAAGAAGGCGAGCGCCACAAGATCCTCAAGTTCACTGCGAAACCCGCGACTCCAGCACCAGAGTCTTTCAAGTCGTCACTGTCGGCGCGATTCTCACACAATAAGACCAGCGCCATTCCTGCGGCGGCGGCGAAGAAGCTCAATAGATACGTGCCGTCGGCTCCTATCAAGGTGCTGGATGCCCCAGAGTTGATGAACGACTACTACTTAAACCTGCTCTCGTGGGGCTCAAACAACATTCTCGCAGTGGCGCTCGGTCAGTGCGTGTACCTGTGGAACGCGGAGAGCGGCGAGATTGACGAGTTGATGGCGTTGGAAGGCGACGACTACGTCAGCTCTGTCCAGTGGAGCGATGTTGGTGGCTCGTCCCATTTGGCGATTGGCACGAGTGAGTCCGTTGTCCAGTTGTGGGATGTTGCGGCGCAAAAGCAAGTGCGCTCGATGAACGGACACTCGTCCCGTGTTGGCGCGTTAGCGTGGAACAGCTACATTCTCTCATCGGGTTCCCGTGACAGCACGATCATCCACCACGACGTCCGCGCACGTTCACACCAGTTGTCGACGTTGACGAGCCATGAACAAGAAGTCTGTGGTCTCCAGTGGTCCCCCGACGGAACGACCCTCGCTTCAGGCGGTAACGACAATGCGCTGTGCCTGTGGAAGTCGTCGACGATTGGCAGCAGCAATAGCATTCAAAGCCCCGCGTACCGTCTCGAGCACCACACAGCTGCTGTGAAAGCGATCGCCTGGTGTCCGTGGGAGCGGAACCTGCTCGCAACCGGTGGCGGTACCGCCGATCGCACGATCAAGTTCTGGAACACGTCGAACGGCGCGCTGCTGAACTCGGTGGACACCGGATCGCAAGTATGCTCGCTGCTCTGGTCAAACACAGAGAAAGAGATCCTTTCCTCGCACGGTTACTCGCAGAATGAGCTCTGTCTTTGGAAGTACCCGAGCATGACCAAAGTGAAGGAGCTCACTGGTCACACTTCCCGTGTTCTGCACCTCGCAGCGTCGCCTGACGGATCGACTGTCGTGTCTGGCGCTGCCGACGAGACGCTGCGGTTCTGGAAAGTGTTCGGATCGAACCGCAAAGCTAGCAAGACCGGATCAACCGGTAGTGAATTGACGGGCTCACGGCTTTCGAACGTGATGAGCATTAGATAAATTGAAGACCCGTGACTCGCTGAGCCTCCTCTCTTCAGCACAGCCGAGTCATTTTGCACCGGATTCGGTGTCTTGAGCGACAGTGTGTCTTCCGCTGTGATCTGTCTCGAGATGAAGATGGAGGAGAGAATGAAGCAAGCGGATGCCGAGGAGAGATTGTGCTCAAGACGAAGATGGCGGCGATAAGATGAAGAAAGTTGAGTATAATTTTATGAAGAGAGAAGATATGTTTATGTACACCAAGATCGTTTTGATTGGCGATGGCAAAGTCTCGAGATCACGGCGACCGAAGAAGAAGGTATCGTATTTGCGTGTTCAGTGGTAGTTTCTGTGGAGATGCCAATCGCATGAGCCTCAGCAGTAAAAATAGAGCCGCAGGTTAGAATCGCTGCGTACGCTTGGAGATGTGGCTGACAGGAGCTCTATTCGAAATATAGATCAGCAAGCTTGCATTCCCCAAGCAGACCAGCTCCTCTCACTGCGTCCGCCATTGCTCTCTGCTCCAGCCAGTAAGATGTCGAAGAGCAGCGAGAAGCAAGGGGGGCCACCAGATTTGCTCATAGGGGCTGATGTGACACGGCAAGCGGAGTTGGTCGTCATGGAGTACCTCAAGAGCATGAAGTGCACGCAGACGTTGGACGCGATGATGCAGAGGTCAAAGACAAAAAGCTCTTCGGTCGTGGCGAGCGAGCTGTATGCTGCAGATCTGGACAGCAAGAAGAACTCCTCGCAAGAGTTCAAGTCGATTCTGGAGTACATGGTCAGCACCTCGACCCGCTCTGTGTCTGACTCTGTTGTATCAGAGAGCGAAGAAGTCCCGATCGCCAAATCCAGCCGTCGAAGATCGTCCAGTGCGAGCTCCGACGTTGGTGAGATAACCTGGAGTAAAGACGACATCTCGAGACTAAAAAAGGCGATCAAGCAAACCATCAGTATCGAGGATAAGAACGAGCGGTGGAAGGAGATTGCAGTTCTGGTCGGGAACGGAAAGTCGAAGAAGCACTGCTACGTTAAGTACAAGGAGCTCAAGGAGGAGAAAAAGTCCGGGAACTCAAGGGGAATCTCGCCTTCCTCGTCGTCCAGCCGACGACGCTCATCCGAAGACAAATCTGGAAAAGCGATCACGAGTAGCCAAGAAGAATCGGAGAAAGTCAAGACAGCTGTGAAGAACGATGGCAGTGATGCTCCCGACAAGCAACAGCCTTTCTTGAAGATGGCACACCGCAAAGAGTCAAGCCCATCACCATCGCTCAGTAATACGTCGCGCTCGTCAATCACGAGTGAGCTACAGATGGAAGATGTTGAAGATTTCGATTCGGTGCAACCAGGAGCTTCGCAATCAAGTAGGCAGAGTGTGACCAACAGCAGTGGCGGTGGTGGTTCACAATTCGCTTCAACAGGAGCAAGTGCTCGCGCTGGAGGCAGCGGAGGTCGGGGCGGTCGAGCACCAACTACTGAAGAATCAACTTCACTCCAGGTTCTGCTCTTCTCAGACAAGAAGAAAGGGTTCAGTCTCCACTGGGACGAACAGGTACGATCATGCTGTGCAATTTCCTGCAGCACTGGCTGATTAAACCTCTCTGCAGCTCAAGCTGATCTCAGTGCGACCGACTTTCTTCCACGTCCAGGGATTTTTCTACACCAATGTAGCCAATCTGGGTTATGGACTCGTTCAGCACGAAGGTGGTCCGTGCGGTGTGCTGGCTGTCGTTCAAGCGTATGTGCTCCAGTTTCTGCTGGACAGTGCTTCGCGTAACTGGCAAAATGTGAGTAAACTGGCTGTGGATGCTTTATCGAACACATCCCATCCATGAGCTAATATGATGCCTTTCCACTTGCAATTATTGAAAACCGTTCGCAGCCCGACAAAGCTCAGCAAGACCGTGCGTTGGTATTGGCGTTGACTCATATTCTACACCAGGCATCCGGAGGTCCACGATCGCCCTGCACTGTCGCGCTGAACGGGCGCGCTGACAGCCACAAATCCGGCTCAAAGCGCAAGTTTATGAGCAACATCGTTCTCCACAGTACGTCAAACCAAGAAGAAACGCGAGCCCTGCTAACAGAGCACTTGCAGCAACTCACTGCGCCGAAAGGAAACGGACTCGTGCTGTTTGTCACCTCAGTGATCTTGTCGAAAGGCGTCGCGAAGACCAAGAGTGAAATGGACCACGTTGAGGGCATGACAGACGCCAACTCTGGCGGCAAGCTCATCGGAGACCACGACTACTGCACACAAGAGATGGTCAACCTGCTCCTCTGTGGACAGGCGTGTAGCAATGTGTTCAATGGGAGACAGCTGCTGGAAGGTTTCAGTGAAGAGGATCCAAACGCGGTGGTGCTGAAAGGCGTCTCCTCTCAGGCAACAGTGGGCTTCCTCTCGCTGTTCGAAGCCTACGAGTACATGGTCGTTGGCTCGCATCTGAAATCACCAAAGTTTAACATCTGGGTGATGTGTAGCGAGTCCCACTACTCGGTGCTTTTCGCGGAACCAAAGTTGCTCCAGGACCCAAATCTTGACGAGCGCCGCGAACTCGAACTGTTCTACTACGACGGGCTCGCGAACCAGGACGAAGTGATCCGCCTGAGCGTCGACGCGTTCGCGCTCGAAGAGAAGCCGAAGGTGAAGCATGATGACCTCGTTCCGCCGCTAAACCTCGTGATCCAGACCAAGTGGCCGCTCGCGACTATCGACTGGCACGACGTTGAGCCCTTGCTCTGAGTCAAAGAGACGAGAGAAAAAGAGAAGCAAAAAAGAGAGAGTTGGCTTGTTGCTCAGCTTACAACCTTCAAAGGAAGCCAGGGAGGGATTCGAAAGTCTATTTCTCCAAAGTTCCAAGTCGTCCATTGCGTGATTGCAATGTTCGACGCTTTCCAGCACGCATGTCAATCAAGCTCAAGCACGGGCGATATCATATAGAGAACGGCGGCTTAAAGCATGTCCACCACCACCACACATATTCATGATGACCACCTTCGCTTTTATTATTATTCCCCCGACTCGCAATATTTCCATATTCGAAAGAACCCATTTTCACAAAAGTTCTTCGCTCCCTCTCACCTTTTTATCCAGTAATATACCTTTACGTACAATTTCAGCGAATCAGAATCTCTATGTGACGTGTGAGCAGATCAACCATGTTGAAGTCAGCATTTGCCTTTGCCTTTGCCAGCCAGTAAAACCCAAAAGACGTTCATTCGATTGATCTGGACAAATGAGTGAGTAGTTGGAGCTTTTTCGAGCGGTCATAGCCGTCATGCGAATGCTTGTTGACTAGAGAATAATGACGAGCTTGTGTCGCCTTTGAGAAGGCGGCGTTCGCTCAGAGAGAGAGCGGGATGGAGAACCAAGGAAGTGAAGAACAACAAGAAGGCCATTCTTCCATTTAATATCCATCCATCCAACGCTTCCAGGAGACCATCCAGTGTCTGTGTAAGCATCTGACTCTGTCGATCGAGTGTAGCCAGAAGGAATAGGACGGTCACCATCACCACCACCACTCACCAGCAGTGAAACACACGGGAAACCTCTGAGAGACATCACTGATTCTTCACTCACAACTCGATTTTCCACACAGGAAGCGTAGCGCTATTTCATCCCCATCGAGTGAGTACAACATCACCAATGGCTGACAAAGTAGACACAATGGCGCCTGTGATGTCCCCGGATCATGCGCCTGCGATCCAGGCGAGCGTGATCATCAAGTTTCGCAACCTGATCGTGGCATTGGCGATCGGCTACGGCATGATCTGCTTGCTCAGCACGCTGCTCGTGCTGTACATGCGGCACAACCGCAACGTCGCGTTCCGAGGGGACACAAGCGCGGCGCGCAAGATCATCCTGCCGGCGTTCGAGCCGCTGCTCTGGCTCTTCTCGGCCGTGTCGTTCACGTTCAGCGCCTACTTCTGTGGGACGTTGCTCTTCGACGAGATCAAGGTCACGGCCTCCAAGGTTGAGACCGAGATCTACTACTCAGGACGGCTCTTTGTGATCATCGTCACAATGGTGTACATGTACCAGAAGAGCGTCACAACTCCGGCACTCCAGCGCACCGTGGCCATCTCGCTCGTGCTCTGTACGTATAACCTGCCGATCGTCTGGTACACGAGCACCAAGTGCTCGCCGGACATCGCGTACTACGTGCCGACATTCACGCGGATGCCCGTGCCGCTGCTATTCCTCTGGGCTTTCATCAACCCGCCGGCGAGGGCAAGCAAGCGCGCGGTCCGCGAGTACTGCGTGTTCGTGTTCATCTACTTTGCGCTCTTCGTGACCTACAGCGAGCTTTTCTGGCAGGCCAAAGTGGACGCGGGCTTCACAGTCACGTTCCTCAACATCTTCTGGGGCTCGCTCTGTCCGCTGGTGATCTGGCGTATCCTCAAGGCAGACACCGAGCACTGGCGCGGGCTTGGCCAGCGCGCGTGCATGCTCCAGATGCTCTTTAGGCAGAAGCACAATCTAGACGAGCGCATCTCGTCGCGCGGATTGCACGTGCTCATCGAGATGCACCGCAAGTACATCATCGACTTTGCGTACCTGGAGATCAAGCAGAAGATCGGCATTGGCTCGAGCGCTGCGGTGTTCAACGGGACCCTCAACTCGAAGACCCCCGTGGCGATCAAGGTGTACACGCCCACCGACATGGTCGATGAGGTCGTGGCCGAGTTTTCCCATGAAGCCGCACTCTGTGGTGCACTCCACCACCCAAACATTGTCAAGTTCTATGGGATGTGCGTGTGTCCACCAACCATTTGCCTGGTATCGGAGCTCTGTCAGGGGAGTCTAGACGACATCACGCGCGCACTTGCTCGCCGTAAACACGACAGCAAGCGCCAGCAGCTCATCATCAATCTGCAGTACATGATCGACGCGACACGGGCGGTGGCGTACCTGCACAGCTTCTCACCGGCGTTCCTGCATCGCGATATAAAGCCTGCGAACTTCCTCGTGGACGCGCGCTGCGTCGTCAAGCTCACGGACTTTGGCGAGTCCCGCAGTATCCCCAAAGTGTGTCAACCTGGCAACAATTACAGCAACAATTACAGCACCATCAATAGCACTCGTAGCTCCATGGCTGGAGGTGAAAGAGGAGGAGCCGCCGAAGTCTGGTCGTCCATGCAGACACCCAGCATCCTCGAGAAGAGCGCCATGACTGTGCGTGGCACAGCGGACTACATGGCCCCCGAGCTCATTCGCGGCCGAGCAGGGACCGCGCTCTACGGCGAGGCGGCTGATGTATACAGCCTCTCGATCACGCTCTGGGATATCGTCCATCCGTACGATGAGAAGTACCCGGAGGCGAACGGCAACCACTTCAAGATCTTTGAGAGCGTGCTCGCAGGGAAGCGTCCTCCAATCAGCGACGTTTGTCATCCCGAGGTGAAGCGGATCTTGTGTGAAGCCTGGGAAGCGCAGCCAGACCGCCGACCGTCGGCGCAGTATATCTTGATGAGCCTCGAGACGCTCAAGCAGGAGCTCGTGAGCGAGGTCGCGGGGGTGCTTGCCGAGTCTGTTGAGAAGAAGGTCATGGCGACGAAGAAAGGCACGGTGATGGAGAAGTCGATCAGCGGCCAGTTACTCATGCAACGGATGCTTGAGTTTGACTTTGTCGAGACGGCTGAAGAAGCCTGCCGCATGGGCAACGGGCTCATGAGCGCCGGTTTCCTGCACCACGTGCACCACCTCGAGCCGTTCACAAAGACTACGGAGCTCTTTGTTTTTGATGAGTACATGCTTGAGTGTTTCAATGCGAATGCCAGGAATCTGCGTAAACTCTACCCGCCGATAGATGAGGGAACAGACACACACATTGCGCACCCAGGGCTGACCCAGTTCCCAAAGTACCTCCTCGGGGACTCCCACTTGAACACAGCGTCGACCACGGGCACGCCGATCGGCGAGCGAGGTCGTCTGTCGTCCACGTCGTCCTCGAAGGCGTCGATGCAGAGCCACTACGTGAAAGGCGCGGCGAAAGTGACAGAGGAGTGTCCGTGTCAGAAGCTCGGCCGAGGGCAGGGTGTCATGCGCGCGCAGCGCAAGCGGTTCCGCCGCAACAAGAAATGGTACGCGATCGTGGAAGAGAGCATCTTGACTGAGAAGCTGCTCACAAACGAGTTCGACCACACGGGCGAGAGCACGTACGACTCGCCGATGAACACGAGCGACGTGGAAGCGGCGATCCTGCACGGCAGCGACGTTGACGACGATGGCGACGAAGATCTCAGCATCGATCTGAACGATCAATGCGCGAATGGGGTTCTCAAGTCCAAGACCAGCGGTCCCTGGGCGATGTGAGAGTGTTAGTGAGTGAGTGAGTACGCTCTTCAAGTTGCTGTAGTTCTCCAAAGTGGATAGTCCCTTGTCTGTACATGCGTGGATGCTGCTTCGGCTCAAGCGGCAACCAGTTTCGAGAGAAAAAAGGGAAATATTGTGTATTTAGTCGACGATATAAAAAATCGTTATCATATCTCTCTTGCGTTTCATACTCGATCTTTCGCACAGGAGAAGAGCTGCCCACACACAAAATTCGTGAGCAACTGATGAGTCTATGACGAGTCTGCTTTAGCGTGTGGCAGAACTACACCCAGGTCAGGTTGGTGCAGGTTGGCGGAGCAACATCAGCAGCACCATGAGAAAGAACACAGTGCACACAATGAGACCGCCAACGTGCGAGCGAGCAGAACGACAAGCAAGGCTAGGGCTTGTTCGTGCCTTTCCTGATCTATCGAATACTATTTGCCATTCATCCATCCATCTATCCATCGACACGCTTTATCTTGACCGAAGAAAAACGATAGCGAGAAAGCAACAGCCAACAACAGCAGAATCCGGCGAAACGAAGAGTACACTGGGGCTGTTACGCAGAATGTAGCCATTCCAGTTTCGCAGGAATGATGGTCTTACGAGAAAATGCAACGTAGCTCCTCGTGTTTAGCCAATTAGAGCTTCTGAATTCTGTAAAGGCATCCAATCAGAGCGCAGAGTGAGGTATCTAGTCAGCGAAATGTGAAACGGGCGTCGTCATCGTCGAAAGAAAAAGAGCAACAGAACAAAAGGTTCCGTGGAAGGAATGGCTGAGAACGCTCGCTTTTTTGGAGGGGTCTCATCATCAGAAATCAGAAGGAAAAGATACCAAAAATCGCTCTTGGGTTGGGTTCAGCAAACTCCGTTGCGAGTTGTTTTCCACGCAATCCGATCTGAACTCTCCCAAAAACTGTGACTTCTCCATGATGATGACGACCTTTCGATCCTTCTCGATACATGCATTCCGATTCGATGCCTCGCTTCACTCGTGCAAGGCCTCGCCCTTGACTTGAAAAAATCAAGGTCCTCTGGTCCTTTTTCTCCAGCTCTTCACCCTGCAAGTTTCACACAGCGCGTTCTCGCACCGCGCTTCGAGTAGCCAAACGCGCTATTTTCTGCTCCTTTGTCCGTCCGTTCCACTTTTGGTTTTCAAGGTTCCAATCGTGAAACCAGTGCTCTGGAGCAGTTTCCCCCTTCGGTGATCAACATCAACACCTTGATCGGCTTTCCGGCCCTTGAACCTGAACCTTGTGAGGTTTCGCTGAAAGAACTTTCGGCCGCTCGCGAATACGCGACAGGCGAGGAATCCACGTACATAAGCGCGAGTGGAAAGCGGTTGCAGTACCCACCCAGAACACACCCCGGGGGCGGACCGTGCTCGTTCGAGATCAGCCAGTTCCAACTATCTCTGCTGAGATACAGAGCTCATTTCCATTGTTGACCTGCGAGAGGTACTCATGAACAGCTCCATGGCGATGAACGCGAGCGAGATCGTCAGCAACATCACCAGCTCCGTTGCCAATGCCACCGCCATCGCCGCAGAGGAAGCTGCGAAAAAAGCAGCGATCGCGGCCGCTACGAAACAAGCGGTCCTCGCGTACCTCACCCACAAGATCTACGTGCTGCAGCTGTTCCTGTTGGCTGGGTACGGCATCATGTTCTTCCTGTGCGTGTCGCTGATCATCTACATGCGCTATAACCGGAACGTCGCGCTCAAGGGCGATGCCAGCGCTGCGAGGAAGATCATCTTGCCCGCATTCGAGCCGCTGCTCTGGATCCTGGGCGTGACCACAGGGATCTACACGCTCTTCTTCTGCCTAGCACTGGAGTCCAATCTCTACACGTTCGGTATCTCCAAGCTCGCGACCGAGGTGTTCTACTCGGGGCGACAGTTCGTGTTCGTCGTCGTCGTCGTGTTCATGCTCCAGAAGAGCGTGTCAATCCCCGCACTGCGCCGCACTGTACTGATCTCGCTCGTGCTCTCCACCTACACGCTCCCGATCGTCTGGTATATGGTCGAGTACGGAGACCCGAATGACCTTTACTGGGTGCTCACGAGCTCAAGAGCGCTTCTTCTCTTGCTGTACACGTACGTGTTCATCTGGCCCCCAGGACGCGCCACGAAGCGCACGCTCCGTGAGTACTGCGTGTTCACGTTCATCTACTACGCGCTATTGTTCACGTACAACGAGATGTTCCACCAGATGAAGAACGACCTAGGCTTCAGTCTCACGTACGCGAACCTGCTTTGCGGCTCGCTCTGTCCACTGGTCATCTGGCGCGTGCTCCAGTCTGACACCGAGCACTGGCGCGGCATGGGGCAGCGAGCCGTTGCGCTCCAGTCACTCTTCAGACAAAAACACAACATCAACGAGCACATCTCGTCCCAGGGTCTTCACGTGCTCATTGAGATGCACCGCAAGTACATCATCGACTTTGCGTACCTGGAGCTCAAGCAGCGCATTGGGGTCGGCGCGAGCGCCATTGTGTTCAACGGGACGCTCCACTCCAACACCAAAGTCGCGATCAAGGTGTACACGCCCAGTGACTTCACGGAGGAGACGGTCGCCGAGTTCTCCCATGAAGCTGCGCTCTGTGGTGCTTTGAATCACCCAAACATCGTCAAGTTCTACGGCATGTGCGTATGTCCACCTACGATCTGCCTTGTGTCAGAGCTCTGTCAGGGAAGCCTCGAGGACGTGTCATGCGCTGTGAGCCGGCGCCAGCACCACCCGAACCGCCAGCAGTTTCTCATCGACCTCGCGTACATGGTCGACGCGGCGAGGGCCGTGGCGTACATTCATAGCTTCTCGCCCGCGTTCGTGCACCGCGACATCAAACCTGCCAACTTCCTTGTGGACGCGGAGAACAACGTCAAGCTCACAGACTTTGGCGAGTCACGAAGCCTCCCACGCGATATCGTGGTACAGAACGCGACCACGAGCGCCACAGCCACGAACCGTACGTCGAGCTCCAACGAGTGCCAACAGCTACAGCAAAGTCAAGATCAGCAAGACCGTCCACTCTCACCATCGCCTTTCCAAGCCATGAACCCGCCAAAGTCCATCGCCGCACAAATGACCGTGCGTGGCACCGTCGACTACATGGCGCCGGAAATCATCAAAGGCAAGGCCGGACTCGCTCTCTACGGCGAGGCGGCTGACGTATACGCGCTGGCGATCACCATGTGGGACATCCTGCACCCGGGTTCGGAGAAGTTCCCTGAGCTCAAGAACAACCACCTGCAGATCTTTGAATTCGTTGTCGACGGCAAGCGGCCCGTGCTCTCCATGGACATCCACGAGTCACTGCGCCAGGTGATCGAGAGCGCATGGCACCCGGACCCGCGGCTGCGTCCGTCGGCGCAGAACATCGTGAGCATCCTCGAGAGCATCCAGGAGGAAGTACAGGCCGCGTTTGCCTCTCAGCTGAGCTTCGAGATGAGTCCCGACCAGAGCAAGTACAACAACAACAGCAACCTCGTTGCTGGGAACTCGAAGGCCAAGGCCTTCTCGTCGCCGATGGATCGCACGTTCAGTGGTATCCAGGCGATCGACCGCATGTGCGAGCTTCAGTTTGTTGCGTCTGTGGGCGAAGGCATCCGCATCGGCAACGCGCTCATGGACGCCGGCCTGGTGCACCACGTCAAGCACGCGCGCTGCTTCGAGTGCTCGGACGCGCTCTACTACTTTGACGACGACAACATCCAGCTCTGCCAGCCGTTCAACTTCAAGGCCGTACCGGTGCTCGGTGGCAACGGTGCTGACGAACGCAGCGGCGCCACAGTCTCAACGACGATAACAAACAGCTACGTGGACAATAATGAGCGATCGGAGACCGTGACCGCGATCTCGACGTCGACGCGCCGCTCGCACCACGCGACCCACACGCTTGTGTCGGACCAGCACAGCGACTCGCAGTCCCACTCGGGTGCACCGCTGCTGGAGAACGGCGGTATGTGCGCGTGCCGCAAGTTCGGCCAGCGGCTTGAGACCGCCAAGCACTCGCGCCGGCGCTTCCGCAGGAACCATAAGATCAAGGCGATCGCCGAGGAGAATGTGCTCACTGCCAAGCTGCTCACGAGCACCGCTGACGTGGACTTTGACGGCTTTGACGCCGTCACGGGCAACGTGGCGGCTGCATGAGTAGTAGTAGTAGGTGGTGTAGTAAGTTTGGGAAGGACACGCTCAGAAGGAATGAGACGGTAGATGCGAGTAACAGGCGTGTGTGTATTTGTATTTGCATAGGTCTCGAAATCGGGTACCCACCCCAGTGTTGTGAAATCGAATGCCATGTTTGCATTCAATACCTCAAAGTGGACCAATACCTTCCCTCCTTCACTGTTCGTGTGAGTCGGGAGACTTCGAGATTCGGAGAACGAACGTGGAGGCCCTCGTGGATTTGCGATGCATAGGCCAACCGGCAAGTGGACTTTGTTAGGCTACTCAGTGTTTCGATTGTAAATGTGGACGTGAAGGTGTCAGATGCCTTTAACGCAATGTGATGATGACAACGAACGGCAGATTTCAAAGCAAACATCCGAAGGCTCTGTGGAAAGAGAGGGTTTGTACCACGACCGCTGCTCTAATCTTTGGGACAGCAGCGTGGCTCGTGGTACGGACGATACGAGTCACAAAATACAGCACCGCAATCGATCTCCTCTCGCTCACATATTGGATCCAATGGGAAATCCCTTCTCTCACGTTCCAATAACCTCATCGATGGAAAGAAAGCAGAATCATCTCTGCAGTGTGCAAGACGTGAATCACTTCATTCGCACTTGTTGTGAGCTACGAAGCTCCGAACCTAAGGCGTGGATGTCAAAGAGCGAAAGGTTGGCAGCTGCCCCTTGGATAACGTTCTTGTGAAGATATTGAAGGGTTCGCGCTCATGAGAAGACGGAAGAGCCAGCGAGGGCCACGAGCTTTCAGGAAGTTGTTTGAGCACCAAGCCAACAACGTCAGTTCCTGGGTCAATTTTGACAGTGTTGCTGGTCGGAGGAAAGAAGGATATATAATCCAGTCGCTTCTCGAAAAGCATCCAAAAAGACTCACTTTGTCTTCTGGAGCTCCAAATTGCCTTGTTACCGTGCTGCGAGTCGTCCAGAATCCCGCTTTGCTTCTGATGTGTTCCAACTTTGTGTTGACTGCAGAGCATCCTCCTGGGTTTTCGCGCCAGCTCCTTCGAATTCGAATTTGAACTTGATTACAGCCATCCAAGCGCATCTTGAGGATAATAATGAAACCAACCAACTAACCGCTCGTCGCACGTCGTTGTTGAGTACTCGTAGTCGTTGTCGCGTTCGGGTAGCAATCCATTGAGGCAGTGAGCTAGCTGCCTTAACCAGTTCTGGGTGGGGTTTATTTTCTCTTCTGCTATTGCTGCTCGGTTGCTGCTGTTGTTCTGTGTTTCGCTGTCTTTCTTTCTGCGGTTTCACGTTTTCGGTCTCCAGTCGTTCTTTTCCATGAAAACCCGCCAATGTCTTTGCAAAAGCAAACACGCGTCGACTGCAATCAAGCGCACACAAAGTGGTTCGACAACTGGCTTTCCCCAAGTCTTTTGCAGCTCCTGGGTCTTTGACTCATTGTTGAAGAAGGAAATCGGGTCTCGCGTGGCGGCATCCTTTCCAAAAACGCAGTCTGCTCTCACATCTCGTTATTCCTCAACTTCCTTCTTACCAGGTATCCCTCAACCAGCATTCTCTCAATCTCCATCGAGACGTCGAGGTCCTCATTGGTTTGAGCATCGCATCACCTGCCGCCTGCCACTGTTCAGAGGTCGACTAGAAAGTGAGACTGTGCGCGTCAAGTGAACCAAGACATCACGTCCCAAGATGATCGCGTTCATGCTCGCAAGCATCGCTGAGAATGAGATGCTGGCGAGTGTGGTTCTGGGGAACGGCTCAGGTACAGGGTCCATCGCGTCAGCAAATTCGACGGACGCTGCAGCGGTCGCGCCTGTTGCTGCAGCAAAACAAGCAGCTCAAGCCGCTGCGCAAAAGGCGATCCTCGAGTACCTCGGCCGCAAGTTTCACCTGCTACAAATTTTCCTGCTGCTCGGGTATTTCGCGATGTTTCTGCTCTGCATCATGCTCCTGGGGTACCTGCGCCACAACCGCAACGTCGCGCTCAAAGGCGACAGCACGGCTGCACGCAAGGTTATCCTGCCAGCGTTCGAGCCGCTCCTATTCATCTTGGGCATCGCCACCGGCTTGTTCGCGACGTTCATGGCGCTCGCGCTTGCGCTCAACTGGTTCAAGTACACGATCCCGGCCCTCGTGACCGAGTGCATCTACAGCGGCAGACAGTTCGTATTCCTCATGGTCGTCGTCTACATGCTTCAGAAGAGCGTGTCGATCCCGGCGCTGCGTCGTACAGTCGCGATCAACCTCATGCTCTCGACGTATACGATCCCGCTGCAGTACGTGCTGAGCCATTCAGACGACAAGGAATCGTCCAAGACCGTCTCATACTTTGTGCTCACTGCTGGACGTGGTATGCTTATGTTCTTGTACTTGTACATCGCCATTTGGCCCCCGGGACGTGCCTCGAAGCGCACCATCCGCGAGTACTGCGTGTTCGCGTTCATCTACTACACGTTCACATTCACCTACGGCGAGCTCTTTCGCCACAATCGCATGGAAGAAGCGTTCGCAATGACGTACGTGACGATCCTCTGGGGTGCCATGTGTCCTCTGGTGATCTGGCGCGTACTCAAGGCCGACACGGAGCACTGGCGCGGCATGGGGCAGCGCGCGTGCGCACTCCAGTCGCTCTTCCGCCAGAAGCACAATATGGATGAGCGCATCTCGTCCCAGGGTCTTCACGTGCTCATTGAGATGCACCGCAAGTGCATCATCGACTTTGCGTACCTACAGGTAAAGCAGAAGATCGGCGTGGGGTCAAGCGCCACAGTCTTCAACGGTCTCTTGCATCCGAACGTCCCGGTCGCGATCAAGGTGTACACGCCCAGTGACTTCACGGAGGAGACGGTCGCCGAGTTCTCCCATGAAGCTGCGCTCTGTGGTGCTTTGAATCACCCAAACATCGTCAAGTTCTACGGCATGTGCGTGTTCCCACCTACGATCTGCCTTGTGTCAGAGCTCTGTCAGGGAAGCTTGGACGACGTCACGTGCGCAACTGCAAGACGCAAGTACCACATCAACCGCCAGCAGCACCTGATCAACTTAGGGTACATGACCGATGCTGCAAGAGCCGTGGCGTACCTTCACAGCTTCTCGCCCGCGTTCCTGCATCGCGACATCAAGCCATCGAACTTCCTCGTCGATGCAGACAACAACGTCAAGCTCACAGACTTTGGTGAGTCGCGCTCGCTCGCGAAAACGCAGCAAGGCGTGCGCACGTCTGGTGCAGATGGCCCTTCTGTTCTGGAAAGCGGAGCGCGCCTGCGCCACATCAATGGTGACAGTGACATGCTACAAGGCACTTGCAGCGCCAGCAGCGGCAACTACTATCAATCAGCGCCCGCAGCCTCGCTTGCGACCCCGCAACCCAAGATGACGGTCAAAGGCACGGTCGACTACATGGCACCGGAGATTATCCTGGGCAAAGCTGGGCTGGCTGAGTACGGCGAAGCAGCAGACGTGTACTCGCTCGCGGTGACGATGTGGGACATCCTCAACCCTGGCGCCGAGAAGTTTCCGACGCTCAAGAACAACCACCTGCACGTATTTGAGTTTGTCGTCGACGGCAAGCGACCTCGTCTCGAAGAGCACACGATACACCCGGGAATTCGCCAGGTGATCGAGAGCGCGTGGCACACAGACCCGCGCATGCGACCATCGGCGCAGAATATCGTGAGTATCCTTGAGAGCATCCAGGAGGAGGTACAAGCGGTCTTCGCGCAGGAGCTCATGAACGAGCTCAAGTTCGACATGGTCGCGATGAGCAACCACGGCGACGACATACCGACTCTCTTCACGGGCGAGCACGCGGTCTCGCGCATGGAGGATATGAACTACGTCTGCAGCACTTCCGAAGCGATCCGGCTTGGAAATGCACTCATGGACGCGGGTCTCCTGCACCACCAGAAGCACGCGCGAGGGTTCGAGAGCTCGGACGCCCTTTACTACTTTGACGAAGACAACATCTTGCTGTGCAAGCCTATCTGTATCGGTGGCGGTGGTGGCAACTCGAGAGGCTACGGCCAGGCAGTACTTTTGGAAGTACACCAAGACGAGTCTTCGGCGGCCGCCACTCCGCAGCATCACCGTCGCGGGTTTCCTCGCCAATCGTGCCAGGACTCGGAGTCCTCGAGCACGACGATCCGCTCTGAGAAATCCCGAACAATGGGCTCACGATCTGACCACCATCCGCTGCTCGAGAACGGCGGTGTGTGTACCTGCCGCAAGCTTGGACAGCGCCTAGAGAATCCCAAGGGCTCGCGCCGCCGCTATCGTCGCAAATTCAAAGCCATCTCAGAGGAAAATGTGCTCACCGCGAAGCTGCTCGCTGCTGACACAAACCAAACGACTCTCCCGGACTTCGACGAGTATGACTCAGTCAACCCGAAGCTGCAGATGTAGAGAAGTCGTATTTGCATCGATGGTGTAGCTGTGATCATTCGCCCCCTATGTCGCATGCAATCGAAAGAGAAGCAAACATTTACTTTTTCTTACCGTGTGTCTTGACCTCTTTCGTTGGCGCTGGTGTCGCTTTCTTTGGTCCCTTTCCAGCCTTGTTGTCAGTTGAAGCCACGCTACTTGTCTTGCTTGTGCTTTTCTCCCGAGTCTTATCTTTCTTGGTCTTCTCGTGTATTGCTGGTGATGCTGCCACAGCAGTCTCTATCGACATGGCAACTCTTCGTTCACTCTCCCAGTCGATGAGTACCTGGCGGATCTCGGCTCTCGACTTGACAATGTTCGTCGCTGCGTCTAAGTCATCCTTCGCAAAGTCGTAGGCGTTCTTGTTGTATTGATTCTTCAATTTTGGGTCTGCACCGTGGTCCAAAAGCAAGCGCAGGCTGCGTTTTGCTTCGTGGAAAACTGCAATCGAGACTGGCGTCCATCCTCGATAATCTCTCGCATTCGGATTTGCCTTGAGCATCTTTGACAGCAACTCGTGCTTTTTCGCCAATTGCTGTTGAGGAGCTGACGAACTTCCTACTGCTGTTGCTTGAGCTGATTCTGCAAGTATTTTCCACTTTGTTAGCAGCAAACCCACAAGCTCAGAATGGTCGTGCTGCGCTGCAATTGCCAGCAAAGTACTTCCTTTGTCGTCGCGGATGCCCGCACTTGCACGTGGTCTCTCGCCCGTCTCCAATGATTCCTCTGCGAGCTGCTCAAATTTCTTTTCCAGCTCACCCACGTCTCCTTGGTGCACCATCTCGAGGATCTCCTGGTGGATCTGCATGAGCGCAAACTGTTCGCGCTCGACATGCGTAGTGATGCGCTCCTGCCATTTCGCTTCAATGAGCTTTCTTCGCTCCTCCAATAGTTTGCCTGTCTTGTTCAGATCCCATTGCAACAGCAAATCACGAATCTCATTGGTCTTTGCGGCATCAAACGCAGTCTCTGCCTGCTTTGTATGGATCCTAGGATCGGCACCGCTTGCTAGTAGTATCTCCATGGTCTCAAGGTGACCGTTGTACGAAGCTCGATAGAGAGGCGATCGCTTCTCATCGTTGCATTTGTTTGGATCAGCACCGCACTCGAGCAGAAAGCGCACGATCTCGTTGTTGCCCTGGCATGAAGCTTCTGACAGCGCGGTGTGCGCGTGCCCATCCTCACTCTCGAGGTCGTAGTTCTTGTCCAAGCATTTGGTCACAGTGTCGAGGTCGTTGTCAAAAGCGGCTTCGACGATCTCCAAACTATTGCGCCTGACTTCTTTCTCAATGCCAAGGATCTTTGCCAGCATGCTGCCCTCACTATTGCTGTTGTTGTCTCCTTGCTCCTGGTTACCACTTGCATGCTCAGATGGCAGATGCACATGCAGAACACACATCGCCAGCGCGGTCTTGGGTGGTGGCGAGGCGCTTTTGCACACCACGACGAGCTTGAACTGGTCGTTCACAAGAAACTCGCTGGGTTCTGGGTCGCCTTCTTCGAGACGTAGCAACTTTCCAAACACAGACGGTGAGAACAGCGCGTCTCGATTCAGCACCTCTCGTGGAAAAGTGTCAGGGAAGAAGAACTGCTCGAGCTCGATCGTGTTGAGCGTGTCAAAGTCGATAATCAGCAGCGTGCCGTGCTTGAGCGCGCCAACGAGGTGCCGACGCAGCGACTCTGGCGCCATGTCGCGCGGGTTTCCAACCATGAGTACACTGCCGCGCTGGTATTTAAGAAACCGCGTGGCTTGTCCGCCCGACTGCGCGTCCACCACGAGCGGAAACCGCTCCATGACGTACACCGCTCGATCCATCGCATCTGGGAGCTCCTTGAGCGTCACGTGGAAGTCTCGACGCAGCGCTTGGCGACCCGAGTGCACGAGTGCAAGCGCCTGTCTCCTCGCGTCTTCATCTGGGTATCGTTCGCGGAAGTAAACGGAAGTGATGCCGAGCACATCGAAGAGCTCGTCCTGGTCCATGTGCAGCAGCAACTGCGCGGCAGACAACCCTGCAAACAACAGAAGGAAGAACGTCCCGTCACCACAGATAAACATATCACTTCCACACTGGATCCGCGGATATTGTTGGTTGTGATACAAAGCTCACCGCTCTCACGTATTCGCATGCACAGTTCAGCTGCGATCGCTTTGTTGCTGTCATGCGGCGCGGGCTGCTCCTTTATCCATGCGCAAATGTTGTCAACAGTGACCTGCGGCGCGTCGAAATCAAACTCCACAGCTGCTAGTGAAGACGACGATGGCACACCCCCACCTCCCGCTGCTGTGCTTGCACCACTGCCCATGCCGCTCTCTCACTTCTTGCGACTCTCTATTACTGTCCCTCAATGGCAAAATGCAATGCAATGCGGGCATGCAGGCAGTCGTCACTTCAACTACAGTCCGTTTTCGTTTTCGGTGGAGAAATTGCATTTTCAGCCAATCATATCATGTATAGGTTTATTGCTCAAAACCCTACAAAATGCATTTTATAGCTTCTTCATGAACCTATAAAACAAAATATATCGTACTTAGTCGGATGAAGACGCACAAACTGCGATAAGATCGATAAGCAGCACCTCATTCATTTCTCTTGTCGCCGCATTTCGTACTTAGTCGGAAAACAGTATTCTTCTTACTCACTTTTGTGAACTCTTCAACCATCTCTACCTCTATTGGCATCCATCATCCATTCCTCATCGAAATCAAAGCGTAGCAGGCACACGAACTTCAGACAACGAACGATCAGTCGACACAACGCAGGACAACGACGATAGCTACGACAACAGAGATGGAGGACGTAGTGGACGCGGTTGCGACGGCCGCAGTGACACTGCTGCCCGGGAACGCGTCGGCTGCTGTTGCGCGCGCGAGCGCGATCGCCGCCGCGGCCATCGAGAGCGCGGACGAGCACAGCGACTGGAGCCGCGTGGAGCTCTTCGTGATCGCCGCGCTGCAGCTCGTGCTCGTGCTCGTCGCGTACCGACTGGACAAGGCGCCGCACCCGTCGCTGATCTCCGAGTCGGCGTGGGCCATGTTCTTCGGCGTCATCGTGAGTGTGTTGAATTGCCGGTGTTCCTGTGCGCTATGTGAATCTGATACTAATGCATGAGTTTGTGCGATCTCTCCCCTCGATTTCTCGCAGTTTGGTGCGATCATTCGGTTCATATCGCCGATAGTAAGTGACTTTGTTTCCAAGCGCATAGCTGAGTGAGAAGCAATCAAGATAAAGAATACTGACTGTATGTATGTGTATGTGCGTATGTACCAATAGCAATCGCTGAAGAATGGCATGGACCCGGAAGTGCTCTTCCTCGCGTAAGTTCTGTGCATTATCGTGATGCAATTACACATATGCATTCCATATACTCATATGTGTGTTTGCTGTGCTATCTATTACATACAGGCTATTACCTCCGATCATCCTCGAAGCCGGCTTCAATATGAAGAAAAGAGTGAGTGCATTTGGATCTCAATATGTATTATCATTCAACGCTTGACCATCACCGTTCTTACACGTTTTGTTACTATCGATAGGGGTTCTTTTCGAACTTTTCAACGATTCTCCTGCTCGCGATCGTCGGGACGCTGGTCGCGACGTTTATCACAGGCGGCATCCTCATTTGGCTCGGAAACATGGGACTCATCACGAAGCTGACTGCTGCTGAAGCGTATTTGTACGGGGCGCTTATTTCAGCAGTTGATCCTGTCGCAACGCTTTCTGTGTTCAAGAAGAACGGCGTCCCACCATTGCTGTTCAACCTCGTGTTTGGCGAAAGCGTGCTCAACGATGGCGTCGGTGAGGAATTTGTATCGACTATGAAGAGCTACCTAGCTGGCATGTTGACTAACCCTGAATACCTCTGCTTGTTATGTAGCCATTGTCGCATTCACACTCTTCCAGCGACTCATCGACCAGAAAATCGCTGATGTGACTCTACATGACGCCGGCATCGTGATCAGCAAAGTGTTTGGCATCGGACTCGGATCGGTCGGGCTCGCGGCAATCGTGTGCCTCACGTCGGCGTTTCTGCTCAAGCAGGCGGACCCCGTGCTGCGCCACTACCCGAGTTACGAGATCTCGATCGTACTGCTCTCGGCGTACCTGAGCTACGTCGCTGCGGATCTCGCGGGACTGAGCGGCATCGTCGCACTGTTCTTCTCGGGCGTGCTCATGAGCCACTACCATTTGTACAACATTGCTGAGGAGAGTGCAACGGCGCTGCGCCACTTGCTGACCACTGCGTCGTTCATGGCCGAGAACTTCATCTTCATCTACTTGGGGATGAGCGTCGTTGCGTACTCGAGCCTGTTCACGTGGGACTGGGGGTTCATCTTTGTGAACCTCGTCGCGTGCATGGTCGGCCGCTTGCTCAACGCGTTCCCGATGTGCATGATCGCGAACATGGGGCGCGAAGAGAAGATCCCGTGGAGCTACATGGTCGTGATCTGGTTTGCGGGGCTGCGCGGCTCGATCGCGTTCGCGCTCGCGCTGAACGTCCGAGCGTCAAACAGCACGCACTCGAGCGTCATTCAGAGCACGACGCTCTTCACTGTGATGTTTACGACGCTAGTACGTTTTATTCATCCGAATATGTCTGGTATCTCTCTATTGTTATGGACGGACACTCACTTTTCCTATGTGTGCAGGTGTTTGGAATGGGCACGAGTCCATTGTTGCGCTACTATGGACTGACATCGAGCGAAAGAGAAATGGGCGACCTTGACGAGTACGTATCCCTATTTGGTACTACCTCAGGATCAATCAATGATCGGCATGCTCAAGTGCTCATATTTTGTTTGTGAACAAATTCTTGGAACTTTTGTAGAGATGGCGCGACGGAGCGCTTGCTTGCAGACGATGGCGATGACGACGCTCGAGCCGCGTTCCGACGCAACGAGCTCCCTGCGATCGACCGCTCGAAGCGCCACCAGCGCTCGGGCATCCACAACATGTGGCACCGCCTCGACAGATTGTATCTCAAGCCCGTATTCGGAGGCCACTCTGCCGAGGCGTCCCAAGCTGCGGGCGTGGAGATGCGGGGTGTCAAAAAGAAGAAAATGGCGAGCATCTCATCTTCATCAGTGACAGGAGAGCGCCGTCGGTCCTCCACTTCTTCGTCGTTGTCGCCTCCGGGCTCTGGTGGTGGTGCTAACGTGACGCAGCGGATGTCCCCACAAGTCTCGCTCGCCGAGATTGCTCGGAACCACGACGCGTCTCACGAACTTGCATAGACGATTGACTGACCACACACAATACACACAGACGTTTTTTTTAATTTGATGTCATTCCATCTGTTTAGACAGGTTATAAAATTTCATAAATCAATAGCTTTGTACCTCCAGCTATTTTAACTATTTCAAAATCGTTTTAGAAAGGTATTCGTTATCGTTAAAGTGCTTTTGTACCAAAGTGTGTGCCACTGTTTTCACACTCACGAAACAAAAACAAAAAAAGCAAAATGGAGCTGGCGGGCATGTCCGAGGGCATGCGTGCGCTCTTCGAGGGCCACAAGAAGCTGCACGAGTCAGTGCTCAAGCTGCAGACGCAGATCGAGGAAGAGGAGGCCGCGTACCTGGAGGAGACCCCTCACGGCAACATCATCCGCGGCTGGGACGGCTTCATCGACGCCAAGCAGCCGCGCAAGGACGCCGCGACCAAGAAAGTCAAGCCCTACAGCGACGCCGAGCACCTCTTCTCGAGCTGCTGCTTCTACTCGACGCTCGCGAGCGAGCCCACGGTGGACCTCATCGATCCAACTGTCAAGGAAGAAGCGTACGTGCATGCATACAGTTGTTTGCATTCATGTACATGGTTAACGCCAATATTAATGGGTCAAAATGCTCTTTGTCGTTGCTCTCGTGTACCAACCAGCACATCCAGTCGGCGGAAGCTTACTAGCAGCACCAGCATTGCCGCGGCTTCATCATCAACCGCTATGACAACAGCAAGCGGTTCAAGCGGCAAAGCCGGCGGTGGGGCTAGTAGCAGTTCCTCCGGCTCAGCTGGAGCCACCAGCGTGACTCCTGTTGCCTCCAAACTCCAGCGTGGATCGTCATTCAGCGAGCGGAAGTCGTCCATCGGGTCGGCGTCTGCTTCCGGGAAAGGGAAAGGCAGTAGCAGCGCAGCAAACAGCAACTCCAGCAATAGCAACACTACCAACAGCAGCACGAGCGCGACGGGTAAGGCGTCCAAGCTGAAGAAGCGCAAGCGCGAGAAGCTCGAGAGCCAAGAGAGCGTCGAGATCCTGGACGACGCTGGCGCGAGCGCGAGCGCGAACCCGAACGCGTCGTCAAAGAGCGCAACCATGGCGGACAAGGATAAGGACTTCCTCGACGTCTTCTAACCTATAATCAACCCAGTATTCTTCGTTTGTTGTCCTTACATCTCACATCCTTTTTTGCTCAACCACTTCTGCGTTTGTGACACACTAGGTGGTTAAAAGAAAAAAGCGTTGTTCGTGTTTGTTGTTTTCCTTCTTCTTCTCCTCCTTGGATTGCTATGATTAAAGTTGGTGGTCTGTCCTACATACTGCTTAACTACTTACTTGAGGGCGTGTGTGTGCTCTGTGGCTTCTTGTGAATTCTTCTTAATTAGCTGCTTCGTTGCTTTCTCTCGCTCACTTTGGCGCGTCGATCGACGCCACCAGCGTCTCCAGGTCCCGCGTCGACTGGCGGAAGAAGCCCGTGTAGTTGTACTGCAAGAGGCAAAGAATCAGATGTAAGACAAAAGTGTTAGCCATCACACGACTGGATATGAACAAATCACACATTCACAGCACATTGCGTACCTCAAAAATGTAATCCAGTTGCTGCGGCGGCACGTAGTTGCGCGGATCCTTGGCGCATTCCTACATGACGCAATTTGAGAACAAGGTCAGAAATGAGCAACATTGTCCAGGGCAAATCCAATCAATACCAATCATCGTCAAGATGATCACGTACCCGCACACGGTCCGTGACCGAGCCGACCAGCTCGAGCGTGCTCTTGACGCTCTGCAGCAGGTGGGAGATACTGTTCCAATGCAGATCCATTTGCGAACCCATCTGCGTCATGTACTCGCCGTGCGTGAGGATCGCAGACGACGGCGCCGACTGGCCGCTAATGTTCGCAGCCAAGGCGTTGATCGTCTGGTACGCCATCAACGCCGGGTTGTTGAAATCCTTTGCGTCCTTCGCCTGCTGCTGAAGCGGCATCGCAAGGATGCCGGTCTTCATCTTGTTGCAGTCGACCATCATCTGCTTGAACGCGGTCATGAGCGCGTCCATTTCAAGCTCAAACTCCACCATGATCTTGTCGAGACGACGGTACACGAGCGACATGCCGCGGATGCTCTTCTCCTCGTCGACAATACGGCGCTGGAGCACCATGATGCACGTCAATATAGAGCCAATGTTCTTCTTGAGCAGTTGACTCAGCCGTGATCGGTGCTGACGCAAGCGGATCAGCAAGTCAGTTGCACATGGGACACCGACACCTTGGTAAATCGAGCAGAGCACAATGAACGCGTCAAAGTCGCCCTCGTCAATCGACGACGTGTGGTACGAAGTCCGGATGCCCCACGACAGCTGACCGATGCGCTGCACCGACTGGCGAACGAGAAGCAGCACATCCAACACGCCCGGGGACGGCGCACTGTTCGAGCTCGCAGCAGAGCTTGTCGACGAGGTCGACGAAAGTGGACCCTTGTCGTCGTCGTCGTCTGAGTGCTGTGGACTGCCACCGTTAGGAGCAACCTCTTCAGCGTGACGATCTGCGACTCTTTTTTTTGCCCCGACAGCCCATGACACCAAAGTCGCTGCTGTCGACAAGAACGAGAGCGAGCTGTCAGCCTGCGACTTGGCATCTCCGTTTACCACGACCATCTGGCTGTTCGCTGGGTGGTTCTCCGAGTTGCCGTTTTCGAGCAGAAATGCGCCATTCGCCTGCACGGGACCGATCTTCTTCCGGTCAGTTGTGTGTTTGCCATTTGCGACAACAAGCGCATTGCTGGTGGTGATCTTCGATGCCGAGACTTCATTGTCGTCTTCAAGGAGCTCAATCTGTGGACTGCTGCCATTCTGCTCTTGCTCCAATTGCTGCAAACATGATAAGTGAGTTAGAAACGCGTACAATGCAGGGAGTCCAGTCACATTACAAACACACACAACAAACTCACCTTCACTTCCTGCTGCTCAATGAAGCCACCGCCGAGTGCAGCGTTCACATGGTTGCAGATCGAGCTGTTCTCGAGCACCCACATGCCCGTCGCCGCCTTGAACTGCTTGTACATTTTTTGCACGTGCGCTGGGTCGGCGCTCGCATAGATGCGCTGAATCGGCTCCACACACGCGCCAAAGTCGTGCGCGAGGTAGTTCTCGAGTGGCAGCACTTTGCTGAAACTGTATCGCCACGCCTTCTCCTGGTTTGGCTTAAGTCGATCCAGCTCGCGCACACCGATGCGCGTCAGCTTGCTCACTTCGCGACCAATCTCTGACTGCACGGCTTCCAGTGACTGCATGAGGTGACGCACGGCCTCGCCACCAGGTCCATAGACCAGCAAATCGCCGCCAGGTCCAGCGAGCTGGCGCGCTTTGCGGCACGAGACCAGCAAGTCTGCAAGAAGCTTCAGGAGACCATGGAGCTTTGTGAAAATGTCGTACGCGTCACTCGCGGCCTCTGTGCGTAGCGTGACAACACCTGCATTGCTCTGGTTCAAGAACTCCTTTGGGGAAATCGAGACCTCTTCGCCCGTGGCCGACGCCACTGCCAGCGCGTTGCTGGATGGGCGAATGTTCTTTGTCAGCACTTTTGGAACCATGGGCTTCGCGTCCGTCGTGCAGAACACCGCGGTCTTGGTCATCTCTTCTTGCTCGTCATTCGTCAGCAGCAACGTCTGCACTGGGTTCTCGTGTGGCAAAAGCGGCTGGTTATTCACAGACTCGGGGAAGAGCTCCTTGAACGATGGAGTATTGAGCAGCACCTGCAGCATCTGACCAGACTTGGACTGCATCGCGTCCTTCATACCAGCGTGCTGCTGCGACTGCAGGTTGCTGATCGTACAATCGGCGGGCGTGTTTGCGGTGTTGCGAAGCACGTAGAACAAAAACTGCACGCCGTGCATGAGTCCATCCGTGCCTCTCGCTTCCAACGTGTGCAGCTGCTCACGCGCCGACGAGTGCGCGCGCTCGGTCTCAATCGTCGGGAGGATGCGCGACTCAATCACACTGCGCACGTCCTTGAGCGTGCCCATGAGCGAGCGCTCGCCCGAGCCCGAGTGGAAGAGCCCCTGCTGACCGTGCTGCAGACGGAGCACGTAGCTGTGGCGCCGACGCACGTCGACCAGCGTCGCCTCGGTTGTACAGGATGCCGGCGCGAGCGAGCGCATCGCCCAGTCCTTGAACTCTTCCAGCACCAACGTACGCGGATCGTTCATGTAGCCAGAGAATGTGAAGCTTCGGTCAAGACGTTCCTGTTGTTATGGGGAATACGTGACGCAGAGATGGGGGTTGTCAATAAACAAATCAGATCACATATCGGAGCACCAACACAGCGAATGGCTACTCGCCCCCTCCCGTGGGGAGGTTAGCAGGCAGCCACCACTACGTTCACAACAAACAACAGGACTCATGAACAATACATACCTTTTGGTACGCACAGATGGACGAGATGATCGCCTCGGCGGGATTGCGCAGCAGGCCCACCGTGTCCTGCATCTTGCGCATGAACGTGTGCTCGTCGAAGTCCGTGGTCGTCGGGCGGTATAGCGGGTAAAACGAGTCGTCCATCTTGAGCTGCAGCGGCAGGTCCTCTTCGCCGATCTCCATCGCCTCGCAATACGCCTTGTGCACGAAGCGCATCTGGTCGGCCTCGAGCGACGAGTAGCTCGATCCCCACGGGTTCAAGCGCAATCCCCAGCCTGACATTTTTTTCGCTTGTCTTCTCTTAGTCGTCTTCTAGTTGTAGTTGTTGTATTCGCTTTTCAGCCGCCGACGTGTCCGTTGCTCTTGTCTTCTCTTGTCTTCTACACGTGTGTGATGTGTAGTGCAGCAGGCAAGCGCGAAGATCGGTCGATCTGGCCTCTCTCCTGTCTCTGGTGTGTCTGATAGTGAGTGAGCGAAGGAAGAAAGCCACACGCGCGCGTCGGTCTCTCTGATCTCTTTTCCGTCGCACTGCGTCGCCTGCTCTTTCGTTCTTCTCGCGCGCTTCTTCTCGTTGGCGCGTGTGTGTTCCTTCTGCTCTCGTCTCGCGACTGAGAATTTTGAAGGGCGGAGAAACATGAGTCGGCTTTTATTAGTGGCCGCCCTTTTCGCCCTCTTTCATTCTCGACCGTTCGCAACACCCAGCCCACAAACATATACAATCGGATGTTCAACGTATACAACGTGCAAATACCCTTTATTTGCGTATCGCTTATGCCTGGTCCTTACTAATTCATCCATGCATATAAAGTGTACGTCTACATTTAGCAGGAAGCTTACTATACCGGTGTAGCAAAGGACAAATTGTGCTATAAAGGCAAATGTGAATCAGAAACTCTCAAATAGCAAATACAATCATGTAACATGGATATGCATAAGAGGGAGTTTTGGCTGTGGAAGAGATTCAAACAAGCCTGTCTGGCTACATTTCACTTCATCATCTCACAGTGATGACGCAATGCAGGTGTCATCAGTACAGTAATCCACGAAACTGATTTCAGCCAAAATGTATAAATAGCGACAGGTATTTTAAGTGTACTTTGTGCGAATAAATATGTGTAGTCGAATACGCTGACCCTTTCTCCCCTTGAACAAAAAAATCTAAGCCTCGCAATAACAATCTGATTTTATATGCTCGTATATTTACAAATATACGTTGCAAGGTGGGACGATCTTCCACCTGCGAAACGCCGCAGTCGCAAGCGCATGCGACTGTCTCGTCGTCCATCGTTCGTCTGCACGAATGGACGTCAGTGCTGCTCGTTTTGGACGATCTGAACAGCCGCAACTTCAATCGGGGCATACATGCATACAACGATCAAGAGCCGCATGCATGAAGAGCCGCATGCTCTCGGCTGAGAAGCTGCCGCGCGCATGTCAAATCCAAAGGACCAGCGACGTCATCTCAGGGGGTGACACCACACCACACCACACGCTTGTGCGTGGACTCTCTGCCGCCGCATACGGGGCAGTTCTTCCGCCCTTGCTGATAATACATGGCGCCTCTTCATGCGCACTCAGCAGAAAGAGACGGACAACCTTGTTATATATCGTGGTGTGAATAGCGAGTGCGAAAGCCTTCCAAACTACACGACTACACGGCGCGTCCTCCACACCGAGAGGGAAACAAACCCATAGAGGGATAAAGAATGGGCCATGGTGCTAGCGTCGGCATCCCTCGTCCGTCACCACAGACGGTCACGACACTGCACTCTGCGTCGACGACCGCGCTCTCGCACGCCAAGAGGGCCGCGCTACTCGCGTCGGTCTATCTTGCAAGCGCCACGCGGCAGGCCGAGCGCTGGTACGCAGTCGCGGACGAGCGCGTGCTCCGCAAAGTACACAACGCGGTCGAGATCCACGTGCTTACGCGCATGAGGCGGCTCGCGGACGAAGCAGAGGTCGCGTCCAAGCTCTGGTTCGTCAAGAGCATCTCCACCACCTCGATCGCGGACGCGTTCGGGATCGACATTCAGGAGTGAGTGAATGAATAGTGTGTATGTATTGTAAATGATTGTATGGGATACTGTATGCCGTTGACTCTTGTGTATGATCGCGATCTACTAGCGTTAGCCAAGTTCAGATCGCCAAGCGTCAGTATGAAGTGTACAACTGCGGACCGGAGCTACTGAATGTACCGACGCTCAACAAAGCCGCCGCGCATGTGCTCGAGCTGCGTGATCCCCAGATCACCGAGTTCTTGCTGCGTAAGTGCCTGTGGACGACGTGGAAGCCGCCGGTGTCCTGGCGCATGAAGGTCGACCAGGTGTTTGACGTCACGGTGCATGTCAATATGCGCAGAGACGGCTTTCTAACAGGAGATACACGCGTGATCAAGATGCGCGTGGGCAAGAAATGGGTTGGCCCGCATCACCACAACAGCGAGTGCCACGTACCGTTTGAGGTCAAGAGCCAGTGGCTACATCGTGTGGACTACGAGATCGAGGACAAAACCCATCCAAAGAACACCGAGAGCGCGTTCTACCAGACGGTGACGCTCGCGTGGGCGAACTACATGGACGAGCTCTCCAAGTTGCCCAAGGAGGACCTGAGGAGCTCCGAGGAAGCCGGCAATGGGTTCCCCTATGAAGAGCAGGACAGACCTACACATCTGCGCATCAAGTACTTGCTCGCGACGTCGCTCGAAAAGATCTTGAACGAAAAGAGCACGCTCTTCCGCGTATCCAGCCAGTTTGAGCTCTGGCGCATGGCGCAAGAAGATAGCGAGAGGCATCGGATGGATGCGGCGCTGATGAGCGAAGACCATTTCGCTGGACCGCTGCTGGACGCGCACATTGAAGAGTTGGTGGAGCTGTTCGAGGCGCAGGCGATGGAAATGGAGGATGTCAAGATCCTGGAGCTCATGCTGCCAGTGGCTACACGCCCAGAAGAAGAACAAGAAGAAGGACAAGATGGAGACAAAGGACAACCCAACGATTCGCATTCTGCGGCCACTGGTGACAACATGACAGAATAAAAGAGTGAGCTTTTGTATTAGCCTTTCGTGAGCTTGCGCTTTGGACTGCTATTGCCATTAGCGTTACGGCCCTTTGGGAACTTGTCGAGTAGCATCACGACTTGCTTGAGATCGTACTTCTCAGCGGCAGCGAGCAGCTGCACGTACGCGACTTCGTGGCTCCCAAGCTCCGTCGGTTTTCCTGCTCCTTCTGCTTCCTGTTGCTGCGCCATCTTGAGTGCGATCCCAGTCTTGAGAAGCGTCGAGAGCTCGGCGACGCCGTAGTTCATGCCGAACGTGTGCATGAGCCCGTCCTGAACCTGCTTGGCGAGTCCCCAGCGACGCTTCTCTTGCTGCTCCTCCTTCGCCCTGAGGTTCGCCAGGCGCAGCTTCTCGTCCACGTCGACGCGCCAGGGTGACCCGCGCTCCCGTCTGTACACTTCACCCGCCGATGGGTTGCAGAGAATTTTCTGCCGTGAAGGCTCGTATGTTTGAGTGAGTGTCGACGACAAGACTTCTGCCTCTGATGATGCCGATTGCTCGTTGGAGTCTGCGCTTTCAACAGGAGAAGGAGCTAGGGAGGACACAGCTACTGGCGCAGCTGGCGACGCGCTCGGCTTTCCTGTGGCGGCTGTCGTGGTGGTCTTCATGGAGGTCTAGCGTGCTTTTGATGTAGACTTCTGCACTGAGTTACTCTCTCACTGCGCTTCACCACTGGCTTTACCAGGTCCGTCGTCACTGCCATCCTTGACGCTATTTTGAGGAGTCACGCGCCAGCGTGATTTGAGAATGCTCGCGGTGTTGAAATTGGCTTGGCCAAGAATCTAACGCATCAAGAAGATTGCTAGAGTTTGATTCGGAAATGGCGCTTGAGCGTGGAAAGCGATAGCGTTGCAGGCTCCCAAGGAAATTGACAAGCGAATCCATTTACTCGATGCACTACGGTCGTGCGCGAAATCAATTGCCTGCATTCCATCCTCCATCAACATAGAGAACAACGCTGGATGACCAAACCAGAAACCAATCCCCCCAAGCAAGCATCACGCAGCAAACCCAGGTAGACCAACGATCTACTCACTTCCGTTGATGGTGCCAATGGTGGTAGTCGTGGTGGCTGAGATGATGCTCACTGGTCCAGACTCATTAAAAGCGTCGAGCAGCCGCGCGTTCTGCGTCGTACTCATTTCGTCCTGCAGCAGCTTGACTGTGAGTAGGTTCTCCTCGGGGATTGTCTTGTACCTGCGTCGGAAGCGGCGACGCGCGGTCTTGCGGTTGTCCAGCCTCTGGCCGAGCTTCCGACACGCACATTCGTGAATCTCGATCGAGTTGGTGGCGCCCTCGCTACTGCCGTTCGAAGTGCCCGCGCCGATCGATTCCACGCCAGAGTTGGTGATCTGATGGTAGTGGTGGCTGAGGTTGCGACTGTGGCTGTTAGTACTACTATCTGGATCCGATTTCTTTCGCTTGACACTATTGCTCTTGCTGTTGTTCTTGCTGCCTTTCAACTGTGCTGAAGATGGGGACGACAGACGCTGCTGGTCGCTCATGATGGTGCTGCTGTTGTTGTTCACTTTTCGCCCTGGATCCGCATGACAAACCCCATTATCTTCTTCTTCATCATCGCCCTCTGAGTCGCTCGGTCGCCGCTTGCCCTCGAGCATCGCGAACGGCTGGTTCAACTGGATGTTGTCGTCGTCGAAGAAGTAGAGCGCGTCGTTGTACTCGTAAGCATGCGCGTGCTTGACATGATGTAACAGACCGGCGTCCATGAGCATGTTGCCCAAGCGAATCCCCTCCCTCGAGGAGCTCACAGCACCAGAATCCCTCAACTTTGTGATCCCCTGCTGGCCAGTGAAGCATCGGACAGCAGTCGGTGGATTACTACCGCTCTGGTGGTGTCGTTCCGTATTCCCAGGCTTCGCGAGCACCATCTCGGGCTCCAGTTTATTCGATAGCTCCTGGGCGTACACCGCGCAGACTTCCTCTTGGATCGCCTCAATTGCCTTGACGATTTGCTGCGCCGACGGCCGGTTGTGCGGCTCGACATCCCAGGCCAGCGTGATGATTTGCGTTAGCGCGTGGGGTACTCGTGTATCGTCCTCCAACTTGGGGCGAGTGCCGGCCATCACGGCCTCAAACACCAGCAGGTGGTTATTGTTCGTCGACGGGTATTTCTCCGTCCCGGGGTTCAGGATGTCCCACATGGTGATCGCAAGCGAGTACACGTCCGCGGCTTCTCCATAGGCCGCGAGCCCCGCTTTTCCGTTGATCACCTCGGGCGCCATGTAGTCCACAGTGCCTTTCACTGTCATCTTGACCGCCGACCCCGTTCTCGCCAGAGGTGGTCTAGCCCCTCCTCCTCGTGGCGACCAAGCGCGCTCCTTCATTGCCATCGTGTACTCCTGGTACATGTGCAAGCCCAGCTCGTCGTTGTCGCCATTGATGGTACTAGTCGCCATGTTGGTGTTGTTGCTGTTGTAGTCACTGCCATTGTCGCTCCTGGTGTTACTCTGGTTTTCCCACTCGATCTTGGCCTTTGGCAGACTGCGCGACTCGCCAAAGTCCGTGAGCTTGACGTTCCCCTCAGCGTCAACAAGAAAGTTGCCCG